>CAUYRH010066823.1:0-26075 GCA_963574655.1 Perodicticus potto | reverse complement strand
ATTATCTATGTTAGCATAATACAATATTGGTCTCATGTGTGTTGAAAATTCCTCTTTATTAATTGCAAATAAGTATAGATTTTCATCAAGTAAAAATTGAAGGGGTGCTTGAAGATATAAAAAGATGCCCCCAATTTTTAACTTATGTTTATAAATTAAAACTATGTGGAGAGATAATTTTTCATGAATCAGATTGAGAAATGATGACAATTTTGTACACATATTCTGCTAGAGAGACAATAGAAAAATAAACTATCTCATATTATTGTACAGAAGGAAATTTAGTGATCCAGAAAAATGACATACTGACTTCTCATTTGATATAATAACCCCACATGTTGCAATAAAACCTTGTACACATCATTTGTTCTTCTTTTATTTTTTCTGTCTGCCCAAGATATCTATTATTAGAGTTAATCCTTAATTCAGCATGTCAAAGCAGTTACCCATTAGAACATCTTTAGGCACACCTCATGGAGGCAGGACACAATTACAAGAGGGACTTCATGTAACAAATGCAATCGGTGTATCCTAATTTTTTGAACTCTTATTGAATCCCAAACAATAAAAGAAAGAAAAAATACTAATAAGAAAACAAAGCAAAGAGAACATCTTCAGATGATATACGCCACAGGCCCCTTTGCTTCCTATTATTTTATAACTAGCAATTTCACATATTCCCATTGTCTTTCTGGGCTCAGAAGGCATGTACTAACATCCTCGCCATGATACTAAATAGGTCATCCTGCAGAAAAGGATCTTCTAAGTGTAACTAACCTGTTTCTCACTCATTGTCTCCCTCCCTCATTCATTCACATTTCATTCACGACATTCATTCCCTATGCATTCATCACACATTCTGGTAATTACTTCAAAGGAAACAGACGTCTTTGAGAGATGATCTTCAGATCAAGGAGTTAAAAATATTAAAAGAGAGAAATGTGTGAACACCTATGTACGTCTCTAGAATTTTTAAAAAAGGCTTTAATAGAGGGCTGATCATTGGGTGGGAGGAGGAACGCCTGCACAGAAACCGGTGCCTGCTGCACGGAGGGGCTTCAAATCAGTGTGGCTGGTGAACAAACCTTCACGAGCGAGCTGGGCGCCTGCTTCCTCCTGCACTGCAGCGGTGGCGTCTGGAGAATATGTCAAGCTAATTGACTCTCTCCTCCAGGTCCAAGCTGCACGTACATGGTGTTGCTAATGTTGTTTCAAACAAATGCTTCAAGGACTGGCGATGAGTAACAGGAATAGAATTTTAATATGTACAAGCATAACTATGTAAAAGCTACTGGAGTATTTACCCAGCCCCCAATTTTCAGGATATGATATTAGTGACTTTTTTGGCTGAAGTATTTGGAAACATGGGGCTGCAAGGCTGCATTTTAAATATGAATTTATATTCATCTTTCAACCAACCTGAAATATTTTCATAGCTACTTCAAATTTTTTGGAGTGTGTGTGTGTGTGTGTGTTATGGGAAGGGGCTTTGAAACATGAATAAAATGACTTTTTTTTAACGTCTTAAGGTTTGTGATTTTTTTAGGCAGTTATTTTTGCCATCCAATTAATCCTAAGGAAAAAAATGGCTTACAACGGTTTGGCCCAATTATGGCAATGCCCTTCACCAGGTCATTTCATCTTTCCGCCCAAATCTGTTAAATCCAAATGATGTTTTATCTCATACACTTTTCCTTCTATTGCGTTGTGATCTTCATTAAATATTATTTACACTACCTGTGTGAAAAGTTGTGAATCTTTGTCTCAGTAAGAAATTATTGTGGCACTTCTAATAATAGCTTATAGGGTTTGCATCACTGTACTTTCCGCCTTAGCATAGCTCTCCTTTATAATTATCTTCATTTTAATCTGTATATAACACCTGATTGCTACATAACTCTCAGCTGGAAAAATATTTGGGTGACCCTTCTGTGCTATCCTTGTTTTTTATAGGTCTAAACTTTGTAAAACATACATTATGATTCAACTAGATATATTCTAGAGACCCCGCCATGCGTCAGAAACTGTTAAGCCAATGGTTATTATTAGCACAACCTTCCTCTGATTCAATTTCACTTGGAAGTCTCAACAAAATATCCAAAAGAAATCCTACTAAGAACTAATACTAAGAACATAGCCGGAAGATTCATAACCATTCACAATTTTAGAGCAAGCCCGCAGTCTACTTTTTAAAAAGCCACTAGAGGTAAAACTAAAAGGCAACCAAGGATCATAGGATAACTCTCTGTTGGAAAATTTTGGAGGATTAGTGAAGGAGAGAAACTAGAAGATACTTGTAGGGTTAATGAAAATCTTTACCCTCTAGCACTTTCATAACAAGATGGACTCACAAACACGGCAGCGCTGTTGCCTCAGAGCAACATCGATATTCCTCTCTAACGTGTTCTGGTTTCTCTTTGCCTTCTGTGAAATAGCTGGCTGCCAGGTCAATTCACAGATGGCATTCAGCTGTAGGCATCAAAAGTAAAAAAAATTCAACTATGCTGCTGTGAATATCTGATGAGATTTTGGAGATTTCAACAAAGCTCTATTTTGTTACGTGTTCTATCTCCTTTTATATTTTCACTTTCTTTTTACCCTTAAAGTAATAATTTGTAACATGTTAACAAAACTGTTTTCCAATTTTTAATCATTTAAAATCTTCAAAATAAGATTTATAGCAATGTAACAGACAATGAAAAGACATGTAGAAAGAGAGAAGTAAGAAAGCATTTTATAGTATTTCAGGATGTGATGATAAATACTTTATTAATGATTTTTTTAAAGACAAATTCTCACTTTGTCACCCTTGGTAGAGTTCTGGGTGTCATGATAGCTCACAACAACCTCAAACTCTCGGGCTCAAGCAATCCTCTTACCTCAACCTCCCGAGTAGCTGGAACTACAGGTGCCCACCATGATGCCCTGCTAGATTTTTTCTATTTTTAGTAGAAATGGGGTCTCACTCTTGCTCCTGCTAGTCTCAAACTCCTGATCTTAAGCCATCTACCCTCCTTGGCCTCTCAGAGTGCTAGGATTACAGGTGAGAGCAACCACACATGGCCTTATTACTGCCATTGAACCAAATTTTAATTGTACACATTTTCTAAGGTACAATCTTTTTGAAAATTTAAACTATGAAATCATTCCAAGAAATATCTGTGGGTGATCATGTAGGTTACATATGTACTCATCGTATTCAGCTGTATAGTTAGGGCCCGTGCTCAATGTGTACTTAAAAAGAGGCTGTCCTAACCCTATTCCTGAGGTTCTCACCATTCATTATTACATTAGATGAAGAAGATGGTGTGAAGACTATTTTCAGCAGAGCTTAGGGCTTCTCAGAAGTGCCTCAGTGTTACCCCAGAGAGTGAGAGTGAGAGAGAAGAGTTGCCAAACCCCCCTACTTTCTGGAAATTCCTCACGTTTCTATCTTTTGTAGAATAAAACATCTATTTTCATCGAAAGTGGCTAAAATTATTATCTTCTTAAAAGAAAAGTTTGCAAACCATTGGATTAATGGAATTACACAGACACTAATCCCTTTTAAGTAGAAATATATTACTTATAAGCTACAATATAGAGAGAGTTTATTACTTTAAAAAATCTCTCAGTGTAAAGTTTAACTCTTGGTATACCATTTCCAATCAAAAAGACTATTATTTAAAGTTTAACATACAGTTGTCAGCCTTTTTTAAGCCTACTCCTGTTGGTCTCCTGCCCTAGCACTGATTAAGCCTGACCTTACTTAGCTCCTGTGATCAGACAAGATCAGATACTTTTAGGGTAGTATGGCAACAAACTCATCTGGAACTTTTTGATGTACATAATTTGGAATGGCTTGGCTCATGACACAATTCTAAAACTAGCAAGAATGAATGAGAAATCCCTATTGGAGATCCTGACATCCAGACTTCAGCTAAGGACCCAGAGCACCATGGCCATTGACTCTGATGTACTAGAAGAAAGAATATCCTGCAAATAAGCTTTCACAAATTCACAATCAGATGTGAACTAGGAATGATGAATGGGGAAGATCCAGTGAGACTCCTCCTGAGGAGGGCTGGGTGGTGTTAGCTGTTATGTTTGGGAATGTTGTTCCATTCCCTGCCTAAATTAATTTGCTAGGGCAGAAGGCAGAGGAAAGGGTCATGCTGGGGAAGACAGCATGGACCCTCGACCCTCCTAGATCACCTGGCCCTTTCCCTTCTCCCAGCCTGCTGCCCGGGGTCTGCCTTTGGGAAGACTCTCCTCTCCCACTGAGTAGCGACTGGAATCTCCAGACAGTTAGAGATGATAGCTTTAGTTTGGGCTCTACCTTCAAGGTTAGTTAATGTTCTTGAGTGATATTCGAGCACATGATTAGTTAGTTGTTTGCTATCACAGATTGTTTTAACTATCTGTAGCACTTCTCATTTCTGAGCTAACATCAAGCTTACAATATACAAAACTTTTTTTCTGAACAGATTGTAAGTATAGTTTACCAAAATAAACAGCTTCAATTCTTTCATGAAGTAGGAAAACCTTAGTGAAATCCCCCCCCCCCTTTTTTTTTACTGACCTATAAAGACAGGATAAGAGTCCTGGTACTCAAGTTGAGCAAGGTATGAAAAAATAGGCATGAAACCTATTTTTGCTACCCAAAGCCCTCTCTGATAATAAGCTTTATGATTAGGTTGGGGCATTTTAAAAAGAAATGATGGAAAATGACATAAACGAAGGACTGTGAAAAGTTAAAAAAATTGAACATGTTCCTGAGGAGCTTAGCAGAGAAAATGAAGAACCCATCTCAAGGACCCCCGGATGACTTTCAGCTAAAGTTTTTAAGCATGATTTCTCAAAGAATGTGGTAAACCTAATTCTCTATCAAGTATTGCTTTGTTACTTCAATCTTTTTGGTTACCATTAAAGCTTCTGACTCCCAAGATTTAAATAATACATTTTGGACCAACTATATTTCCTGCTGGAGTGTTCTTAAAGCATGCTGAGTATAAAATACATAATGCTCTGCATGAAATCATTTATAATTCAGTAATTGAGGTGTTCTCAGTTAGAGGCAGCTATAATTCCCTGACACGATCACAGGAAAATGCTGATGTTCTCAATGGAAATATGACACATTGATGTGAAGTATCCTAATTTCAAGGATATTAATAAATTGCAGCAGAGAGAACCCCTTTATTATTATCCACACAGAAATCTATCCCATGAAGACCACATAAACAATTGGCAAATATAAATACAAGTAGAATTGTACTTATTTCTGATGGTTGTAGTACCAATATTAATAGCAGAAACTCACATAAAGGCAATTCATTTTTGGACCCCATTTGTGAAAAATATTATGAAATGCATACTATACAATAAGAAATAAATATATAAACTGCCACCTGTTTCATAATTTTAAAAAAAGTTAATAAAAATAAAGTTTAATTATAAAGCACCAGAAAAGAACTCAAATAGATGTATGGCATAACAAATATTTCATATTTTCAAAGTATAGATGTTATATATGTTACAAAAGTATGATAATCAGGTAAGAATTCTGATTGAGAAGTGGTGAGTGAAGAGCAACCAATATAATTAATATAAAATTATTAATTCTATTTTATAGCTACTAATTTATTTTTAACACATGAAACTATAAATTTAAGCTACTAGATCTCATGTAATTCCGTAGAAAAAGAAAAAAACATAAACAAAACGCTGGGGAAAAATTGGTAACAGTAGGTCTTAAGACATTTTGTAAACATTAACAAACTCCATTACACCACTAATAATTCAAGCAAGAATTGAAAACAAACAACAGACAGATTAAAAAGACCCCTTGTGCCTCACAAAATTATTCAAGACATAAGAGATATAAAAACTAAGCAAAACATAAAAGAAAGAATTTGAAGCAAAGCAAGAATTTCAATAGAAACCAATTCATGTTTGTACTTGGTGTCTTTTAGCTGGTGATGCTGATTTCCATAAGGCGTGGCATCCTCGTAGGAGAGATATGGGTAGGGAATTCCAGACATCTTGTGATCTAGGGGAAAAAAGTACTCATTGGGTGAATAGGCTTTTTTGTTGATTCTTTTAAATTTTTACATTAGGTAGATACACATAAAGTAAGCCTCTGTAAATGTCATATCTGTAATTTAGGGAATGAAATAGCAGTGTAGACTAATATTTAGATATTGAAAAAAAAATAAAGCACATAAATAAAAAAAGCAAGAAATTTGTTATCATGAAACATGGGAAAATAAACACTATAATTATTTTAAGAACACTGTGAAAGAGAACATTTTAAAAATAAATTTTGACATGTAGGGAAGTTCTGACAGTAATTAGCAGCATGACCTTTAAAAACTAGAGTAACCTCTTTAGTTTCTTTACAAAATGAGGGAGTTGAACCAAATGATTTGAAAGCCTTTTCAAATCTTAATGCTCTACTACTTTACTTTTCTTTTTTTTTTTCATTATCTACTACTTTACTTTTCATCAAGGAAAATGAAGAGGAAAATTCAGAAATAAACATTCCAAGTGGTTTTGTAAGTCCTCTCTTTAAAAAAAAAATAGAAAGTATGGTGTTAAAAACAAAATGTATTTATGAGAGTTGCTGTTACTTTTCAAAGATTTCATCTAACTTGAACAGATAAAAATCTACAGCCACTTTTACATAGATTATGTTCACAAAGAACTATTATTTTCTAGAGGAAATTACTTCAAAATTGTTTTATTATTTCAATAAGTGTCAAGACAATTAAACTGTGTAGTCAAAGTCTTAACTATCAAGAAAATCAATCAACAATCATGATCGAAATTATACTCTTAAAAATATTTTTCTCCCAAGTTCTAGCATAGTAAATATTTGATATCTAAAACGATTCACAAACAACATCATGATCTTGTTTTTAATATTTTTTTCTAACAAGGAAGAATATACTTCATCTATATGAGTTGGAATTACACGACCTTAATTAGTAACCCCTAATATAATAGGGGAAAAAAGAAGTAACAAAATTCTACCCTATAATATTAATATTGACAGAAAATGTCCTTGTTGAAGCAATATAAAGAAGATGGGAGTGGAAAATATGTGGTGATACCTTTTTCTTTCAAGAGAATCTGAGCCTCTGGTCACCATGCCCTTTTCAGGCCCTAATGCTGCATTTATTCATATATTGTCAGAATTGAACAAATGAGTAGCAAGAAGTCACCTGGATGCTAAATATATGCCTTTCTGGATACATTCTGTAACAGAATCCCTGCTTCCTCCTGAGAGGGTGAGGACTCTGCTTCTTGCCTGCTGGTTCATGGACAGAAGGATCCTATGGTGTCCAGGCAATGGCCTTAGCTAATAGTTGAAGAAGACATTTGCAGACTCTGTTGTAAGTGTTCCTTCGCAACCCTGTAGCCCCGCACTTGGCAATAAGCTCAAATTCCCCAAGTGGGTCTTTGGGAAAGCTGGTATGTGATATCACACCTCTTTGCACTCTGTGCTCCTGGACCCTGTATTCTCCTGTTGAGGAACTGGCACCACAAGAAGTTCTCTGATTCTAGGGTAAACTACTTTCTGGAAGATGAACTTCATCCTCGCAGAGCAACATTTTTGAGGTGATGCTTTACTGCATCTTGAGAAACTGTTTCCAGGCTCTCCTGGGCTGGCTGCTTCTGGGTTGTGATCCGTCTGATCCATGTGACCCATGACTGGTGGAGCCACAGTGACAGGTCTTTTTGCCACAACTTCTTTAGTACAATTGTTACTTTTCTCTGATACCACATTATATGAGATCTTGTGACAATAAATCAAATGTTCACAAACTCTAGGGTGTTGGAATTAGCTGAGCCCCAAAGTGTGGAGGAAAACCTCGCACCCAACTCTCACGTCTTTTCCTTCCACAGTAAATTATGGCTCAGTGTAGCCAACATGTCACCACGTGGCAGGCAGTCTCATGAAGGGACATGTGCGTTGATTTGCCTTGTTGGCATGTGGGGTGTCTTGCAGTGGCATCAGTAGATGACTTGTGTAATAGGAAGTGCGTGTTGTTGAACCCATGGGCGTCATCTTCTCTCCCACCACGGCTACTCTAGTCAAGTGCCCGTCACGCCGCATGCCAGCACTGGAGTGGGGGGGGGATGTTTGTAACAACGGTACAATCATTTTATCTACATGTCTCTTTACTGCCTCTTTATTATACATGCTCTCTGGTGGGCATTTGTACGAGACATAAATGTATTCACACCTGTCTCCATTCCCATATTTCCATTCACATGCTTCTGTCCCAGATTTTGCAATCCTTTTCTCCTATTGTCACTAAGCCATCAGCCAGACAACTAGGTACTCCTATGAGTTCTCACATAGTCTACATTTTGGGTACTTTTCTGCCCACAGAAAATGGGAACATTTCTCCAAATTGTTCACTGGGAGGATTTCATCTGTCACTACCTTTCCCGGCCATTCCTTAGTGAGGTTGTCACGCAGCTGCCGACGTCCCTTTCATAGTTTCTACTTACATACAAAGCTGCCCTACCTGTGGCCACAAAAGCTTGGGTCATTCTTCTTCTGCCAGCTGTTCCTGTCAGGTGTACACTGAGAGAGAGACGCATTCAGGTGTACACTGAGAGAGAGAGACGCAACAGTGCTATGTGTTGTGGGGATGTGAGACACCTGCTCACACTGGCCGTCCTTCATGTTAGCTGGTACACAGTCTTCCAGAACAGTATTCCCAAGTTGGAATATTCCGTCTGTCTCAAGGTAGCAAGGAAACATACCAAGTATGGTGCTTTCATTTTTTGTGGTGCTACGTGGAATTTTTTGGTATAAAACAAATTACCACAAAATTAATGGGCTTAGAACAGCATAATTACATAGGCCAAGAGTCTGGCAGTGTTTGCAGGGACTTCTCTCAGGGTCTTACAAGGCTGAAATCAATCAGCCTTGACACTGGCTGTCTTCACCATCAGGCTTTATTAAGGAAAGACATGCTTCCAAACCCCCTCAGTGTCAACAGAATTCATTTCTCTGTCACTGTGTAACTGACGTCCCCATTCTATTATGGGCTGTTGGTTGGAGCACTGTTAGGTCTTTGCCACATAAGCCCCTCCATAACCAGTTCACAAATTCATAAGGCAAACTTTTTTTCGTATATACATTTATTTTTAACTTTTGAGTGTGTTTGTTAAAACATAACTGCGTACATTGATGCATTTGTGGGGTTCAGTGTACTGCTTTGATATACAACGTGAAATACTTACATTGAACTGATTAACACATCCATCACAATTACACTCTTTTCTTAATAGTTTGTTTGTTTTTTTTTTTGCAGTTTTTTTTTGGCCAGGGCCGGGTTTGAACCCACCATCTCCAGCATATGAGGCGGCACCCTATTCCTTTGAGCCACAAACACCGCCCAATAGTTTTTAAAGGTACCATTGCATCATGCATATTAAGTGAGGTCCCCCCAAATGCCCTCCCTCCTTTTGCCTCCCTCCTTCTTTCCCCTCTCTCTCCTCTTCCCTCTTACTTTCTGGACTATGGTTACGTTTTATCATTCGTATGGATGTGTTGGTGCTTATATATTGATTTCATAATAGTATTGAGTACATTGGGTACTCTTTTTTCCATTGTTGAGATACTTTACTAAGAAGGATATGTTCCAGCTCCAACCAGGTAAACATAAAAGATGTGAAGTCTCCATCTTTTAATGGCTGCATAGTATTCCATGGTGTACGTAGCACTGGACGTATCATCCAGTCTGGCCTCAAATTCCAGGCCTCTAGTGATCTTCCCACCTCCGCTTCCCAAGTAGTTGGACCAGAGGGACGTGCTCTTGTGCTAAGCCACAGCATGAATGTGTTCTCATTCTTCAAGGCCAGTAAGACAATGTCTACTTTAAACCTCTTTATGGAAGACCTGGACCAGCTTTCCAAGGGTTCATCTGATTAGGTCAGGTTCACTCAGGATAATCTCCCTTTTGGTCAGCTTAAAGTCAGCTAATTTGGGACCTTAATTACACCTGCAAATCACTTTACCTTTGTGATATAACATAGCCTAAGCAATGGCATGACTACTCTGTAAGTTCCTACCCCAGGGAGGAGAATTTCATAGAGCATGTAACTCAGGGCATGAGAATCACGGGGTGATCTTAGAACTCTTCCTCTAAATTTCTTAAGTCACATTGGTTTGTTTATCTCCCTAATCAGCAGTCTATGATGTGCATTCTAATCAGCCTCACGAAACTAACTGCCAATGATTATAAATTTCAGTCTCTCAGTATCAGATTGGAGCAGTTGTAGGCAGAGTTGAAAAGCACTAGGAAATTTTCTTGTTGCTGGTGGTATTTTTACATTGACACTGAGAGGTCACTAAAATTATCCATTTTGTTAAACCCATTAAAACATAACTGTTACCAGTGAGGGAGTGATAATGATTAAGCCAGTAATTTCAATAAGAGATAATGGAACAGGTTTGGACTAAGACAATTGAGCCCTTTGACAAATTAAAGCCCAGAGTAAATGTATTTTGATGAAGAATTTCAGGATCTCTAAACGTCTGGAACCCACAGACTTTGGTTATGGAATGGAGTGCATGAAAATGCAAAGCACGTTTAGATTCAAGACAATGCTTTGTTTTGTCTAGAAAAAGCAGTATCGGCATAAAAATTTAGCTATAACTTATCTTAAAATAATTCAGCATTGATAGTGTGGTATATATACATGTAGGTCAGTCTTAACTATCCTCAAGGAAAAGTCAGTTAAATGTGAAATATCTGAATTAGAAAGCCACCCTCTAAGGCCCATCAGGGAACAAATGAAAGTACTGGCTTACAAATGAAAGATCTAAATTTGAATTTCTATTAAGGAATTTATTAATAAATAGAAAGGGTATTAAACAAATTATTCATGAATTGATTTATTTTCAAAACACGTGAGAATGTTTAGACATGTCGTCCAGCCACCTTCACCCTTGCGTGGAGTGAGTATATGAATTCATCAAGCTGGAAGTCAGATTTAACTCTCCACATTTTGAGCAGCATGTGTGGTTGAGAACTCCCTTTTTTATTATTGTCGTCCATCATTTAACAGAGGATTATGCTGTCTGAGTCAGCCAGTATGTTAATTGATGCTGTCAAAATCTAACAATATTATTACTCCAGAATAAAGAAGGTGCTAGTCAGAATGTATAAAAGGAAAGAGAGGAGAAAGTTCAAGTTGATGGTAATTTTAAGACTTTTAGCGTTGAGCCCCTTTCCTGGCAGATTTTTTGGTGTGAGGCAGAATTTGATCTATGACTTAACTTTTATTGTACCCTAACACTAGGTGAATGGTATTGATATCTTACCTTCCTGATATCTTGAAGGGGTTAGATATACTTTGCAAACAGTCTGGCAATTAGGAAAGATAACATAGGCTTAGCATCATCAATACGTAACATATGTGGCATTGGCTGTGGGACTGGGGAAAAGTTTAAGATTGTTCGTCAAACTTGGAACGAAGGAGACCTTCATTATATAGAGACAAAAAATTAGAAAAACTGTTTTCTGCAATGACAGGGAAATAGAAAATTTACCTAATTAAATTTAGGACCTAGTTAAGAGCACTATGTACTGCTGACAAGCCACAGGGCTTCCAGTTGTTTATGAGAAAACAAGAGAGGAAAAAGATATGCTGAGAGGTAACTTTTTAAAATATAGAAAGAAGCCAACAATTCATCATTGCCAAGTGGTGCCCATCATGAATGGCTCAACAAGCTGCGGTATGTGTATACCATGGAATATTATTCACCCATTAAAAAATATGGAGACTTTACATCTTTCACATTTACCTGAATGGAGTTGAAATACATTCTACTTAGTAAAGTATCATAAGAATGGAAAAATAAATATCTAATGTATTCCACACAAATATGAAATCAGTATATAAACAATTACATGTTCATAAGAAGAGTAAAACACTTATACGGTCCAGTTTGGAGGGTAGAGTGAAGGGGGAGGACATTTGGCAGATGAGGAGAGGGCATGAGGTGCTGGCTCACCTAATGTGCACATTGTGAGGATGTATACAACGCCCCCTGGGTGGGGAGGCTCTTCCACAAATGGACTACCCTGAAAGTGAAAACGATGTAACCTAAAAATTATACCTTCATATTAATTTGAAAAAGTAAAAAAAACTTAAAATACAGGAGCCAGGATTTACTGAGTATGAAAATAGAACTCCTTCTTATTCCTAGCCTAACCAGATGGACAAACATTCCCAAATTACCAAAGGCCCAAATATTAAATCCAGAGTGTATCTCTAGGATTTTCATTGAGTTCTCTAAAAAAAAAATCTAAAAACTTTCAGATAATCCAAAGATCTCCTAATGATTGGTTATGAAGTGTGGCCTAGAGATCCTCTTTGATAAATAATAAGACATAAAAATCTTAAGTTCATGTCCCACAGCGAACTTAAGGATGAATTAAACTAGGAGAAATTTGTGGTTGTTATTGTTTCATAATGGAGTTTGTACGTCTTGATACGTAATGAGTCATAATCATAATGTTTTTTAAACCATTATATCATCTTGGACTGATAGTGACAAAGTGGTATAAAATTAAGAGATCTCTGCATTCTCAAACTTATATAAGCAAAAATAAGGCTGAGGAAATGAGAAAGTTACTCACTTGTAAGGATAAGCTCTTTTTTGGAAAGAAAAGAAAAGAAAGAGAATGACTTAGAAGTCAGAAACAAGACCCCAGAAGACTGAGCTAAGAATCAGCGAAAGCAGCTCCCAGAGATCAGAACTGAGCTCTAGTCAAAAAATTGGCAACATCCCCCTGGCCAGATTTCAGAACGTCTATGTGTCAGTAGCTGCTATCTGCCTGCCATATTTCCCCCGTGGTCAGTGGTATCCATATGGGTTTTCTAAGGCAGTCCTATCACTTTGGGTGTGTGAGTATGTGGGGAGGGTAGACTGCTTGACTATTTAGTTCACAGGCTTTCAGATCTGGGAACAGCACTTGAGGTTCTGTATCTGAGAAATCACAACATGGAAGAAATTTAGAAGATGGGACCCCGGGCTTCAAGCCATTCCCATAATTGAATGAATCTTGGGGAAATTGGGAGAGAAAGCAAATGTACTTGCACGTGAGAGAGATATGAAGTATTGCGTGTCTACAGGGAGAATTACACCAGGTTGCAGTTCCAGAAGATGGCCACGTCGATCTGTATCCCCCTACTCTGCTGTTCTTAGAATCAGACTATGCTGCTCCTTCTATGAAGGGCTGGGTCTAGATCTCACCACCTAGAACCTGCAGGTGTTTTGTGACTTCCTTAGCCACAAGAGCAAAGCAGGAGAAGTGACACTATATGATTTCTGAGGGGAGGTCATAAAAATGTCATGCACTCAGGTTTTGCTTTTTGAGAAGCCTGACTTTATAGTAATCATTTGCCAATGCTGTGAAGAAATTCAAACTTGCTACTCAGAAAGACTGCAACAAAGATCGTGTGTAGGGGTTCTATTTGAAAGCCACCTAAGTCCAAAATGTAGACACCATTAACAGCCGGACACCCCATTCTTCTAGTCACCACCCATCGAGGTAGTGCAGCCTTCGAGTCGTCCCAGGTAAGGGTCCAAAGACAAATTTTTCTTATTGTGCACTATTTATGACCCAAAGAATCCATGAATATAAAGAAATTATTCTTTTATGTCACTACGTCTGAAATGATTTGTTACATAGCAATATAGAATTGATAAACTCTGCAATAATTTTGAAAACTTAAATAACTCAAACACATTGTACATTAATGTCTAAATGTTTAATGATGAGTTTCAATAATTTTAAAATGTATAATTTCTCACTTCCTTATATGGAAGTTTCCTTAAATATTGGAATGGAGACAGCTAAATACTTTAGCAATTTGAAAAGGAAAATGTTTATATAAGAAAAAAAGAGTATGTCTTTCTTTAGCAATAATAAATTATGTATTTTTGCTTTTCTTCATGAACTTAGATTTCACTTATATTTCCTTTACAAAATATTGAAGGATTATAACCCATAGTATTTTCAACATTTTTTTCACAGCATTTTGGGGTACTAAAACTTTGAAGTAGACACCTACCCAAATTGCTAGTGAGGTTTCAAATCATTTGATTACTTGTGAAAGTTGGCCCTACTGTAATTAGGTACAAGAGCAGAGTGTTTTACCTTGTGAGTCATAAAGCCAGTTCAAATAACTTCAGTAATCTTAGAGAAACACTATGTGTTATTTGTAAAAGCAACTTACTAATTTGTTTCTTAAAAGTTACAATTTTTCAGAGAAGAAAATGGGAATAACATTAAGTTTCTTACAGTCAAATTCCAGTTTAATGTGTGTATGACAAGGCAAGCTGAGAGAACCAACAGAATTTTATACCTCCGATGTAATAATAATTTTCAAGTAACTTTGGACAATTTTCTACTGCTTTATCAACAATAAACAATACTGTATAGGCCTTTTATTGTGTAAACTTAAAAAAATTTGATCAGTCACAGGAAAATCGTAGTTATATTTTACTTTCAGGACACACTACGTTGCATAATACTTCTTGGAGGTAGTGTGTCTGGTGGAAATGGCAGTTTTGTGGTTAGAAAGTTTGGGGAATGGAAGAAAAAATATTCAATGTACTCAGTACTATTATGAAACCAATTTACAATCACTCACACTTTCATATGAAGAATAGATCACAACTATGGCCCAGGATGAAGGAGGGAGCAGGGAACGGGATGAAAGGCGGGAGGTCAGATTGAGGGAGGGTGAATCGTGGGATCACAGCTATGGTGCATAAAAAAAACAAATAGCAATCAACAAGGAAGAAAGTTTGGGAATAAAATTCTTTGAAAAGGCAACTGTATCGGTAAGGATCCTTTGGTAGGAAGGTACACACACATACCCCACTATATATTTCAGTATGTATGTATATGTGGACGTGTATATACATATATCTAACATATATTTTTAAAAGAATAATAAAAAATCCAAACCAATTGCCCCAGTTAGAGCAGGGTCATTTGACATACCCATGTACCTAGACTAGGTATATTTAGATACCATGCACATAACATTGAAACTAACTTACCTCAGTTTATCAAAAGGGAGCCCCCAGGTGAGTACCTACAGATAGAGAGATGTATAGTACTTGCAGGTGGATAGATGGATATGAGGCTAGGGCTGCCACATAGGGGCATACCAATGACACTCAGATAATCCAAAACACAGTGCTCAGGACAGGAACTCACAATGAATATGTGGTTACTACGAAAGTTTTGAGACAGGCTATGTTATGCTCCGTTATTTCACTTTCAAGAAACATCGCCGACAGGGATTCATCCAGGAAAGTTTCAACTTGCTCGCTTTACCAGTGTTGTAGGGAGGGCTTCGTTAGTTTCCATTCGTGTGGGTTTTTGTGTATCTCAAAACTCTTATAATGACCTGTAATTGTCTTGCTCCAATACACCTCTGTTGAGAAGCTGTGTTAGCTATTGTCATCAGAAACTCTCGAGAGCTAACCACTACTATTTCCTCATATAAATATTATTTCATTTTATGAATATATATCCTCTTCTTCTTCCTTCTGTGAGTGAATTGAATGCATGTAACTATATACATGAAAATATAGATACCGTCCACATATTTATTTAAAAATGGTATGTATGCACAATTTTATTATTTATATTTTTCCTTGTGTCAAGGTGTCATGAACATTCTCCATATGAGTAGCTATTCTTTTTCTTTTTTTTCTTATTGTTGGGAAATCATTGAGGGCACAAATGAGTATCTATGCTTCACAATTATTTTTACATTGTGTTTTTATCAGAGGACTGATATTAGTCTATATTTAGTTGATTCCCTGTTATGGGACAGGCAGTCAGATTTTGCCGTTATAAATAGTGCCATGACAGAGAAAATCCTTGCGTACACACATGTGGCTAAAAGCTCAACCTGAGCCATTTCTCCCATTGCTGTAGTTTATGCAAATCTGGGCATATATGGGGAACTGGGGAAAAAACGACCCAATAAGAAATATATTTGTAGTGGGACGGAAAATCTTTTGAGAAACTAGGCATTTTGTTCATATGTGTTTCATAATAGATGTAGTTTATGCAAATCTGGGCATATGGGGAACTGGGGAAAAAAGACCCAGTAAGAAATATATTTGTAGTGGGATGCAAAATCTTTTGAGAAACTAGTCATTTTGTTCATATGTGTTTCATAATTGATGGTGGAGAACGCTGAAGAGCAACTGGCATAGGCTTTCATTTTTTCTTTTTCTAAATAACCCTCAATTTTAGCTGATACTTAGCTCAAATGCTACATTTTCATCATCCTTGTTGTAAGATGAAAGTCTTACCTGCGTTGACCTTAGGTCTTCCTGTGTTGTAATCTGGCCGCTAAGATACTAGATGAAATGTTCTGTATGAGTCCGAGAAATCACTTGATAATTTCTTCCTCTCTCCCTCTTGCTTTCAGGGACATGGACTCTCCACCTGGTGCTCTTGCATCCTCGCTGGTAATGAGGCAAAGAACCAAGCTTTCATGAGGATGTCACAGTTACTTAGAAGATGACTGGGTCTCTGACAACTTTATGACTTCCATAGCAGTCTTTCTAGACTGTCCTCCTGTGGACTTCTTTTAGGCAAAAGATAAATCAAACTCCTATCTTGTTACTTGGGTTTCTCTGTCTATTAGTTTTTTAGTGATGCCATAACAAAATGCCACAGACTGGATGGCTTAAACAATAGAACCTTTCCTCACAGTTGTGAAGGCTGGAAATCTGAGATCAAGATATCAACTGGTTTGGTTTCTACTGAGGCCTCACTGTGGCTTATAGACGGTGGTCTGTTCACTGTGTCCTCACATGGCCTTTTCCCTCTGCGGGTGCTTCCATGGTATCTCTCTGGATGTCCTAATATTCACTTTGTACAAGACACCAGTCAGATTAGATTAGGGCTCCTCTACTTGGCTCACTTTTGTTAAAGTCTCTATTTCTAAATAACATCATATGCTAAAGCACTAGGGGCTAAGGCTCAACATATAAATTTGGGAGGGGAGGTGCAATTAGTTTATAACACTCTGATATATACAATCAAAAATAATCTCAAGTGTTAGGGGTAGAGTGTCTGTGTGCCTGATAAACTTCTAAGGTGACTTAAACAAATATCTATTTGCCTTGTGGAAAGAAATATCCTAAGGTTTGACTAGCTGGCCCCTGAAATTAAATGCTCATTATCTGAGCAAAGCAGTAATTGTTAAACTTACTCTGTCCCCAGCTCAACTTTAAAAAACAAAAGATCATATTTAAAAAGAGAAAAAAGGAATTAGAAAAAAATTTTAAACAATCATTCTATGAAACTTTGAGTCATAAGCAATTTCACTTTGGTGTTTCTTTAGTTGACGTAAGGACGGGAACCCAATTTCCTCACGCTTCCTCTCTTGCTTCCCTTTCGCACTGTCGGCTACAGAATAACTTGCAGTGTTTGCTCTCTGATGGCTCAGAACTTCAATGCAGGCCCACAGAAGAACAGCAGTGGCCATTGGCAAGAAACCTTTGTGCCCCATGAAGCAGCTCAGAGAAGCAACTTGGAGATTCTGTAAAGGGGTTGATTTGGGAGCCCATGTAGTCATTAAAGACAAAGAGAAAGAGAAGGAAAGACAGTGATAGAGAGAGATTGGGACGTGTCAGTAAAATTTAGTTCATAACAATTATTGTAATCAAATGTATGTAAGCTCATAAAGCTTTAAAAATTAAGGCTACTTACATCTTTGCATATGTATAATTTTTTCTTTAGTACAAAGTCTTAGAAGGAAGATTGCTGTGATGAAGGGCATGATTATAGGATATGTGAATGCATGTGTAGGTGGTCCTGTGGTTATGAGATGCATTCCCGAGAATATCTTTAGGTCCTATTTGTATGTAACTCAGCTTTCTGAACAACAGTACATACACAGCGATAATAATAACAATACTAAAATAGCTCATGTGTGCTGATAACAATATAATACTATAATAGTAAATACCCTTTTACATAAGTTACAGAAACTATAGTTCTCTGTCTTTTAATTCAAACAAATGGAAGATAAAAACAGACTCATACAAGTCTAGATAAGAAATGGGATAAATTTTATAAAAGAATATTAAAGGGTAACATTAATGTTACATCAATGCTAGGCTAATAGGAATGTTATCCTTATTTTGCTCTTCTGACCAAACCAATAATAACCTTCCCACTTCAGTAATTAATCTGTTTTACTTCTTAAAAATAATTGAAGCTTTCATTAGAGCACTGCCTTTCATGTGTTCTGTTATTCTCATTTTATCCTTTCTAATTGCTAGTCCACCAACTAAAGCCTAAGGCTTTCCCAAGGAATGATGCTGTTTGGCCTTTTCCAAACAGTTATTTCTACTTTTGTTTCATTGCAATCACCTTTTCCTTTGCATCAGGCTTACCTGGAATTGCAGTGCTCTTTTGCTTTGCAATCATAATCGTAAGGGTAAGTGACAAAATCAAATAAGAAAGTCGAGACGACAGTGACACCACACAAACATGAAGGGGAACGATGAGATCAGTGGCTAGTGGAAGACGCTGTACCGATGAGCCATTTACGCCATGTAGGTTTGTTCACATGCACGGAAGAAACAAGCTCCCAGATTGTTATTTTCATTAAATTATTTAATTACAAATTTTCCTATGGGGAGCCTTAGAAGTCTATTTCTAAGTACAAGGGTCGTCTTTATATTTAAGATACACGAATGGAATTATACTATTCCTATTGTCATGAAAATTGTTTTCAAAATATCATATAATAAAATATAACATACATAAGAAGATTATATATTATACATATGGAATAAAAAACAAACACCCATGCCCACAGTGTCCAACACAAGCAATGAAACATTAGTCTCCTGATTGTTCTCTCCTTCTCTCCCCACTGCAGTACTAAATTGTGTGTTCATTATTCCCTTGCTTCATCATTTTGCTATGTGTGTATGTGTCTCTAAACACTATATATATATATTGCTTAGATTTGCCATTTCTTTTTACTTCTAAATAAATGAAATCTTTTTGTATGCATTCCTTTAAATCTTTTTGTTTGTTCAGAATTGTTTCTGTTAACAGTGTGTGACTATTCACTATGTATATTCCCATTCATATTTTTGGTGTTCCTATACAAGAAACATTTTTGGTTTATATCTAATTAGCGAATTTTTCAGATCATAGATTAGTTACATCTTCAACTTTTACTGTATAATGCCAATTTTTTTTCCTAAATGGTCATTTCAGTAGAAATTTCCAGCAATAATGTTTAAGCTCACAGTTTTTAGAACTTTGCTTTTTCACTCAGAATTATTATAAACATTCTGGTATTAATTGTTGTGTTTAAAGGTTACAGAATAGTCTAGTCTCTGGTCAATTGCTATGACACACACTGTGATCATTTCTCAAATGAGCTCTAAAAACAGAAATTTTTATGAAAAGATATTTATTTTTAATGTCAACAGATATTTTTATATTACTTTCCAAAAATGCTCTAAATTACTAACATTTATATTAAAGTGATAAGTATTTATACTACACTTGATCTTGGCCAAAAGGCCAGAAACTGATCCTACAAACCTTTATAATAGTATTGCTTCAAATAGGCCCGTTCCTACCACACTGTAGAAACAAACTTTGGTCATTAGAAAAAGAGCTTCAGATTCTATCTGGAAAGGGAATAAATACTTTAAATTTTCTTCTAATAATTCAGATGAAGACAATAAAGGAGTATCAAAGGAATCAAAAGATGCTTTAGACTTAATTAAAAAAAAATAGGAAAGGCAACTGAGACACCAGATGCAAATAACAAGAACTAGATGATAATGTGGTTTAAAATTTAAAAAGATAAGTGTATTAAATTGAAGGATGACATTTTGAAACACTAAACACATTTTAACGTAAAACAAGCATGATGCAATGCAAGAAGCAATACTGAGGATCTCCTTATGAAGATTTTTCTACAGGGCCCAATAAACCTGGAGGGGGGAGGTGGTAAGAAAAAAACAAGGTCCAGTTTCCTACCTCAGAAAATTATAACCTGTTGTCACTTAGGGCTCCTTGTGGTACATCAAGCTGCAAATTCAACACACTATGCCCTTTAAACCATAAGGTAATTTGTTATCTCATGTAATTGGAATGTGCAGTGTAAATACAGGCTTCATGGTGGTTCAATCCTGTAATCTGTTCTCTATTTTTATTTTTGTCTCTTAACTTTTCCTTTCCAGTGTCAACTTCATCTGAAAGATATCTCCTTTCCTAAACTCATGATGGAAGCCAATAGAATCTAGGGCTCCAGGTTTTCTTACTCATGTTCATGAGGACAAATAGCATACCTTCCCCCAAACATTGAACAAACGTCCTGGTTTTCACTAGTATTGGACTAGCTAGATCACATGCCTATCTATGAGCTGGTCACGAAGGCAAAGTGTACTTGATTATGCTAAGTCAGTGGTTCCCAAACTTCTTGGCACCAGGCAGGGACCAGTTTCATGGAAGACAAATTTTCCACGGATGGGTTGGGGATGGACATTAGATTCTCATAAGGAGTCACAATCTAGATCTCTTACATGTGCAGTTTACAGTAGGGCTTGCCCTCCTATGAGAATCTAACGCCCTGCTGATGTGACAGGTACAGAGCTCAGGTGGTGATGTGAGTGATGAGGATTGGCTGTACGTACAGAGGAAGCTTCCTGGCTTACCTGTCACTCACCTCCTGCTGTGCAGCTGATTCCAAAAGAGCCATTTGCCAGTACCAGTCTGTGGCCTGGGGGTTGGGGACCTCAGCACTCATTGAGGGAATTAAGGAATTAAGTTTCACTCTAGCAGTTCTGAATGCAGACACTCAAACACTACAGCAAATGTATAAGAAAATATGGATGTTGTTAGGAAAAGAGAAGAAAAGATTGATGCTGGGACTTATAGGTAATCGAAAATGTGTTCACGACGCAGTCTTGGTGGCAATAATCTTATACAGAAGTAACGGCAACTCAAGGCACGCTTAGTAAATACACTAAAACAGAAGAGCACGTGTGAGAAGTTTCTAATGTAATCTCAGTCATGGGACTAGTTTGCCTTTTTTCAAAGAGAGCTTCCATGCCCTTCACATTTTCCTAGGTGGAGAAATCAATATATTTTCCTACTATGGGTATGCTACGCCATCTGTGGGCCTTCCCATGGTGATCAATATTTATGTAAACGTTATCAGGTGAGACTTGGCTTTAGAAGGCAGTCCTTTATAACACAAGTTTTAAAAAACACATCGGTCACTGCATTTGTTTCATTTCTGTGCCAGATTGTCTGTCCCTTTGCTGACCCCCGGCCATCTCAGGTCTCCCAACACCAAGTACTTAGTATGGGGGGCTGTGTCGAGTTGATTAGCTGCATGTACCAAAGAGAGTGGTAAGTGCAAAAAAACAAGACAAAGAATATATTTTGAAATGTTACAAAATTACAATGATGATGTTTTCTGAGTATTTACTTACAGGAAGCCCAAAGTGCTCAAATTTTGTATTTTGAGTTTTAAATATTTACAAAACTGCTCATGGCTCAGCAAAAGAAAAAATATGTATCTCTTAAATCTATTTACTTCCAATTTACATTAGACTTCCATGCAACAGGGAGCATTCTTGCATCAACCTTTTCGAAAATTAAAGTGTTTGAACAAAACAAATAAAAATAAAACCTTAATTTCCCTACAGGAGCATGGTTATTAAGAAACCTGAGAAAGTTCTTCAGACAGAGCCCCTTAGGCCAAAGGCCACGTGGTGATCACATTTAAAAACATTTTTATTCACAGCTTGCTACTAAGAAGGTTCCAAATTATTTCTACCACACAGGGGTAACTCCAGACCAGGATGAGCATGTGTTTCTTTGCTTCCATCTCCATCATCTGTTAAAAAAAAGGGGGGGATGGAAAGGCTCTGTGTTCAATAAGAACCAAACAAACCAATGAAAAAAACACAGTCATAAGTAAACAAAATGATTAGTGGATATGAATTGTCCTATCTCAAAGAGAAAAAAGCCTTTCTAGTTAGGCTCTGCTGAAAAAAACAGGTTTAAATTCAGTGTTCCTTTACTAACTGTAAAGCTGAAAATGCCTTTACATACCCAGATGAAATCAAACTAATTAAATGACAAAAAGATTCCAATGCTTTGTTTAATCTTAGACTAGTAGCTTAGGACAGCTGAACACAATAGGTAAATTCTATTGAGCAGACACTACATTTCAGATCTTGGGCTTTTTGGTTGTGTGCATTGTAATTTTCCCCCTAAATTAAGACTTTGATCTTAGTTCTGAAACCACATTTCCATGTTGAATAGCTTTTGATTGAATAACATTAATACCATCTATTACTTTTGAATACCTATGCAATTTGGACAACTCTGTTATAAGACATTTCCACATAGACATGTAATTTTCTACTATGTCATAGCCCATCACACAATGAGTTTGCCTTTTAAATGAAAATGCCTCCCTTCTCTAGCATACATTTTCCTGCATATAAGGTTTATAATCGTGTAGACAGCTTTGGCTTTTCCTTCCTCCTTCTTCCTTATCTTCTGTGTTTTGAATAGATATTTTGATGAATTATAATCTTAGATTCACCTCTTTTCTCTTTATTTCACAGCCTAATCCCTTAGCATCTAAACAAAGGCATCATCTTTACTGTCCATCTTTCATTTTTAATGCTATTACAATCACCCTCTCCTTTAAATATAATGTTGACAGTGTCACTTTTGCATGGAGACACTCAACTTCTTGTCAAACTAAATTAAAATCCTTGACACTGCTTTTTTTTAAAAAAAAATTATTTATTTATTTATTTATTTCAGAATACTACATGTTTGGGTTATGTATTGCTTTTGTACAGATTGAGTCAAAGTTACAAATGTGCCTTTCACCCAGACAGTGTGCACCATATCCATTAGGGGTGTTTACTCCTCCCATTCCTTACCTCCCACCTGCTTAATTTCATTGTTTTACCAGCAAGTGTGCACATAAAAAGATGAAAAAATATATTATGTGTATGGATGATCAGAATCAACATTGTTAAAATGCCTATACTACCCAAAGCGATTTATAGATTCAATGCAATGCCCATTAAAATATAAACATCATCTTTTGCAGACTTGGCACTGCTTTTAACACTCTCCACCTTTTGGTCCTTTCCTTTTGCCTTTGTATGGGTTAGATACTTCCATGGCATCTCAGAGCTATGCACAGAGAGGAGTCGAATGATATCATGTTCATGGTAAGTTGATTCAAATGAGACTTCCAACTGAAGTCAAGGAAGCCGTTACTTGTGTGAACCAAAAGCCATGATGCTATCTACTAGCCAAGAGATCTTGAGTATAATTAACTCAATCTCTCTGTGCCTTATTTATAAAATGGGATAATCATACACGTAATTACCTCATAAGGTTGTTGTAAGAGTTAAATAGATTCAATATAAGTGAAACATTAAGATAGATGCTTGGCTTATAGAAAATATTCAGTAATATGTATTACCATTTGGGCTGTCATCATCTTCATCATTATCATCTCCATTTCACACATATGGAAAACAAGGTATAAGGATCTATTCATGTAAAACACCTAAGTGTTTCTTTCCCAATCCATTGTTAGGCTCTTTGACATGTTCATTTGGTATATAAATCTGTACGATGCTTAGTGCAGTGGCCTGAACTAAATGACTGTTTAAATCAGGCTCAAGCTTCTTTGAAGACACAGATCAGAACTGTATCTCTCAGTCAATTATTCTTTGTTATATGAGTTATAAACTTCAAATGAAAGTGAATATGGAATCACAAGTGGTTAACTTATCTAACAGTTTCAGTAACCACTGATACCTCTGATACCTGTGGAAGGCTATAATTCATGATTATAAATAATTTTGAAGTGGTTGGATATGCTCCGTATGCTGTCATGTATGGGAAACATACTTGTTAGAATGTTAGAGATGCATTTAATGCAGATAAAGAAGGTTTGTACAATTTCATAACATATTTTAAAAAGGAAAACTTCAGAAAAATGTCTATTCCCATTGAGGGAATAAATGAGTAAGCAGCTGAAAATGAGAAGGCAGCTCCCACATAGCAGGTTAATAAATGGTCTGTCACAAAGAAGAAATGTTCACCTGAACAAAAAACCACTCAGAAACTTTAAACTCATCTGACAGAGAAGCGAGGCCATGGCTTTAACCACAAAATAAAAAATGCAAGTCAGATCCTTCAAAGACTTTCTCTTATCTGAAGTCTAAATTGCAATACTGTGTACAATAAATGTTCTGGCCTCCATAATTGTGAGGAAATAAATTTCTGCTGTTAAAGGCACCCAGTTTATGATATATTTTTAATGGCATCCCAGGCTAACTATTACAATACCTCCCTCTGTTTCTGGAAGAGCTAAGAGCAATGAATCCTCTGCTGACCAAATCTGTTTCCTATGTATATTACATCTTCAAGAACCAGGCTGAGTTTGATAGCAATCTTTCTTACATGACAAGGGCATTTAATTGTATTCTTGTTTTACCGAAAGACAAAGTCAGCTAGTATGTGAAACAAAAAGGACTTAAAATGGGTTTTTAAAATTAACATCAACTTTCTGGTTGTCAAGAGTAGTAAAAATGAACAAAATGGTGTTTTTAATAGAGGAAGAAATTTACCAGAAATCCTGATGTCTTTTTCTCAATTATAATATTGACAAACTTATTAACCTCTTATTACCTTTTCTTATCTAGGAGATTTAGTTTGTTCATGCATAAAAAGGAAATCATATTTGTCCTCTCACTCTAAAAAGACTGGTGTGGAAATAAATTGGAAATGGATGGAAAAGAATTCTACAAACTTTAAAACAATATACAAATGAGGTTTTTTTTTAGGTTTTTGAAAAAAGAAGTTAAAAATATTTAATGTAAGCCTAGTTACAAATTACAGACAATAATATTTGCAGGATAATGTACCTTTCCTTGCCACGAAACAATGTCTGGTTCATCAAGACTATCCAGTTGGTTAAATTCTAACCTCTAGATGGGCATTTTCAAACTTTTTTAATCTCATAGCACATTTGAACCAATAAACTTTCAGGGCACACTTATGTTGATCAAAAAAAAAAGAGAGTAAAAACAAAGAATATACTTACAGAGCTTTGAACTTCTTTCAATAATCATTTAATTAACAATCTTTAAACATTTTTATGGCACACCAAAGATCTTCTCACAGCACACCGGTGTGCCATGGCACACCTGTTGTTGAAAATCACTGCTCTAGACAAATGGAATTTTTCCACTACTTTCATCTGTCTTTTAAAAAAAAGCAGTCAAGAAGATAGTCCAACTGACAGTCAAACAAATTAAATTCATCTCATTCGAAGTAGAGAATTACTCATTCTATTCATACATTTCTCTCTTTCCCAGCAAAAATGACTCTAACTGTGAGAGATTGGTATTTTTATTATTCCCGTTTAATAGAGGCAGAAGCTTAGTGTTTTACTTATTTTGGTTTATAAAAAATATCTTTGAAATCTCAGTGGCATATAACAACACGCATTTATTTTTAATATTAAGAGTTTTGCTAGTTGCCTGGCTAGCCACGCCTCGGAATGCATTCTGTTTCTGTTCCACATGATTTATGATTTTCCTTGGTCTAAGGTTAACCTGGAACTATTCCATTCATCTTAGATAGCAGAAGTCTAAAAGAGCTAAGGGAAACATCTAAAAGAAATGGACATACTGTCATTTCTGTGAACATTTCATTGGCCTTAGTAAGCCAAACGGCCACACTCAACCTGCCTGTTGTGCTTTGAGCTCTCTGATTCAAAGCCAATCTTTATTCTCCACTTTATGATGCTAAAGATAGAGCTCTGCAACCATCTTTTTTATTTTTTATTTTTTGGCATGGAAAAATATAACATCATCTGAGTGATTATATTTTTAAAACTTTAGAACTTTCAATCAAACATTATGATACATGATTAAAATTAGTTTCAAATAACCCCAAAATCAAGAAAAATAGTCCATAAAAACAACA
>CAUYRH010066821.1:0-89309 GCA_963574655.1 Perodicticus potto | reverse complement strand
GATACACAGGACAGCCCTTGCCAGATAGAGGCTTCTTGACTTTGGACTTCTCCAACTCCATTGCTATGAGAAATTAATTTCTGTTGATTATAAATTACCCACTTTGTGGGATTCTGTTGTAGTAGCAAAAAACTGGCTGCGACAGAAAACTGGTGCCAATAAGTTAGGTTGCTGCTATAATGATAACCTAGAAGTGTAGAAAGGGCTTTGGAATTGGGTAATGCATAAAGGCAAGAGCAGCCCTGAAGTGAATGCCAGAAAAAACTTAGATTACAGTAAATGGAGTATTGAGGGTAAGTCGAAGAGGGCTCAGAAGAAGACAAGAAATATAGGAACATCTAGAACTTCTTAGACACTATTCATGGTCATAATCAGAATCTTGGTAGAAACATGGACAGTAAAGATCATTTTGATGAGATCTCAGAAATGAGGGACAAGGCATGGGAAACGGGAGTAAAGGCAGTCTTTGTTTTAAAGTCCTAAAAACATGTCTGAATTGTGTCCATGCCCAAGGGCTTTATGGAAGGCAGAATTTATGAACAATGAACTAAGATGTCTGGTGGAAGAAATTTTTAAGCAAAATATTGAAGGATTTGTGTGGCTGCTTTTAACCACATACAGGTAAGATACAAGAGATAAGAAATGACGTAAAGATGGGATTTTTAAAGGAGAAGGAGAATGGAAGGGCTGAAAATTTTCAGCCTCACCATGTAAAGAATGAAAAATTATATTTGGGAAAACAAATCAAAAACTGTTTCTAAGGATATTAATATGGTTATGAGGTGTTAGCGAGACCCCTAGACCATCAAGACCAATGGAAGAATGACACCAAAGACTTGTTTCAAGGTCTTTGAGGGTGCCCCTTCCATCATAGATCCAGAACTTTAGGCGGGCAGAATGGTTTCAGGGCATGAGCTCATGGTGCCGTCATGGGCTAGCTGCCCAGAACCACATCAGAATTCAGCTCTCCACATTCTGGCACAGTGATCCTTGCCCCCCACCCAGCCATGGATTGAGCAAGCTCAAGTGCAGCTTGAACCACTGCTCCAGAAGGTACAAGCCATAAACCTTGTCAGCATCCATGCAGTGCTAATTCTGCAGGCATGCAGAATATGAGCACTTATAGGGGCATGGCTTTCACTACCTAGATTTCAGAGGATGTCACAGACAGCCTGTTGCCCAGACAGAGACTTGTTACAGGGGCATAGCTACCAGGAAGAGCCCCTACTAGGGCAATGCATTGTAGAAAGATGGAGCTAGAGCCACCACGTAGAGTTTCCACTAAGGCAGTGCCTAGTAAAACAGTGAAAGTGAGGCTACTCCCAAGACTGCAGAACTGCAGAGCCACCAGCTTGCAGTGTCAGCCTGCCAGAGCTGCAGGTATGAGATTCCAGCCCACGAGACCTGCCTGATGGGGCTCCCTGAGGCTTGAGGGGCCCAGTCTCCCATCACAGTGTGTCCAGGAAGCAGGATGTGGAGTCAAAGGAGGTTATTCTCCAGCCTCTTTTCCCTTTGGGGTTTTAGACTACTTGGGGACTGTGGCTCCTGTCATCCTGGCTGTTTCTCTGTTTTGGAGAGGGGATGTCTATCCTAAGCCTATCCCACCATAGTATTTTGGAAGTAGATAACTTGGTTTCATAGACTCAGAGCTGGAGGGGAATTTGCCTCAGGCTGAATCATGCCTAGAATCTGACCTACATCTGATTTAGGTAAGACTTTTACCTAAGACTTTTGAGTTAGTGCTAGGAGCTAAGATTTGGGAGCTACTGTGATGAATGGGTGTATTTTGCTTGTGAAAAGAGCAAGAATTTGGGGTTTGGGGCAGAATGCTCTGGACTGAACATATTCCCCAAACTTTATGTGTTGGAAACTTAATTTCCAGCCCAACAGTGTTAGGAGGGCTTCTTAGGAGGCAATTGGGTCACAAGGCTATTCATTTCACTGTTGTGGGAGGAGCTATTGTTTTTTTTTTAATTGTTGGGGATTCATTAAGGGTATAAGAAACCAGGTTACACTGATTGCATTTGTTTGGTAAAGTCCCTCATACAATCGTGTTCTGCCCCCAAAAGGTATGGCTCACACCAAGACCCCACCCCCCTCGCTCCTTCCCTCTCTCTGCTCCTGTGAGAGGAGGTTTTATAAAAACAGGTCCACACCCCTCTTGCTCTCTTACCCTTCCACCTGCTGCCACTGAATGATGCAGCAGGAAGTCCCTTGTCAGCTTCTGGCCCCTTGACTTTGAACTTCTCAGCCTCCAGAACTGTAAAAACTAAATATCTGTTCATTATAAATTAGCCTGTGGGATTCTGTTATAGCGACACAAAATGGACTAGGACAGCTCTGTGAAATATAATTATAAGAACCTGAATCATAGCTCATACTTAACATTTAATCTTAGCTCACACTTAACATTTACGTGCTTGTTTTTCTCAACAATCTCAAGTATGCTGCACCTAGGTATGTATGGAGGAAACTGGAAAGGTTTGCCACCTAATTCTTAGCTTTAAAAGGACAAAGTAAAAACAAAATTAAACTCACAATAAGTTTATGTGTAAGTGGCATCTCTGTCAATGATGGGATTGATGTGACTCAATTTTTAAGGATTTTATTATGAAAGCAGTTTTCATATTTCTAAAGATGATGAAAGTGATACACTTTACAAGTATTGTTCTTTGCTTCACATCATCTTCAACTTCGGAATCTGCAGAGCAGACAGGTTGCTGAGCAGATGGCATGTGATGACAGTGTTAGTAGCCTACTTGTCCTAAAGCAATTTTAGAATTACTGAGGTACAAAGAATTATGGATGCTGGGATGTAACAAAAGTGCTTTTCCCAATATGCTGATCATATAGAATATTTTATCGTCTATTCCATTTGCTGAGCCTTTGATGTTTGATAAAAAATGATATAAAAAGAAATCAATAAAACTGGCTAATATAGTTCCTTCAATATTTTAGATAACAGTTGTTTAGACCAGTGAGTATTAGTGCATTTGTACATTTTAAAATACACACATCATTCATTTCAAGAAGGTGAGAAAAATTTAACTAGGCAGATGAATAATACTGAAGAAAATTATTTTTAGTTGCCTGTTAAAAATTTCTCAGTAGAACAATGGAAAATACCTAATATCTGAGTTGGTCCATTGTATTTCCAAAAACTTGTTTTGAGAACCAACTAAACATCTCTGGATAAGTTTGTCTTAGTTCAGAAAGCATGCCACGTAGAGTCAGAGCCTTTATTTAGAAAGCAAAGTTCCTAACCTACATCTTGCTTGCATAGGACAGCCTTTTTTTTTTTTTTTTTTGCAATTTTTGGCCGGAGCTGGGTTTGAATCCGCCACCTCCGGCATATGGGGCCAGCGCCCTACTCCTTTGAGCCACAGGCACCACCCGACAGCTTAACATTTTTAATGAAAACATTGCCTTTTCTTAACATTTAAGATGCCTTTGTCAAAATAAGATATTTTTGGAAAATAAAATGCAATTCATATTTTCAGCACAATTTTTAAATTTTTAACTACACGTTTATATATATATATATATTTGGTAAGTGACAAAAATCCATTTTAAACTCATCCTGCCTTGTGGCATAATGTGATATGTTATAATAGAAACCCCACAATAAGTCAGCATATTTTTGTATAAGTTCTTTATGTTATTTTCCAGCAATCATCTGATCACAGTATTGGGATGATAATCTACCTCAGTATTCTGTTCTTACATTTAACCACTACATTTACTCTTTTGTGGGGGGGACTAATTTACTGAGGCATAATTTACATACTATAAAAGTCACCTGTTTAACTGTATGATTTCCATGGGTTTTTTGTAACCTTTACAGAGTTGAGTAACTACTGCCACAATCTATCACCCCATGTCCATCACCCAGAAAAAAGTTCTTATATTTGTTACTTAGTATATTTAATAAAGATTCTTCCTTCCTCTCTGGGCCTATACTGCTTTAGACATAACTCTGTTGAGGCATATGTTATACTAATTTATAAAGAAATGTGTTAAATTAAACCATTTCTTTGTGTGTTTATTTCCCCTGATGGATTACGAGTCCCTAAAGGGGTCTTGTTCATCATGATATTACCACTGCCTAGCACAGGAGGGATACCAGTTTCCAGGCATTTACTCCCTGCAGGAGAACAAGGGCTTGGCCTCCTGCTGCCTGCCTCACTCCACAGGGATTCCCAGGGATGAGGTCTGGAATCAGGGAGGCCTGGAGGAGTCCCCTAAGGTGCCATTGACCATGGATTCCTTCACCTGTCTGGACCTTTGATCTTCCCTGAGATGATAACATCTAGCTTTTAGGCTTATGAGGTCATGAAATTAAGTTATAATGATCACAGTAATGGCTTGCAGATTCAAGAGAAAGTTTGGTGCCTTATGTATGCCCCCTTCCCTAGCCAGGCATGGTGGCACACACCTGGAGTCCAGTCCCAGTTACTCAGGAGGATGAAGTGGGAGGATCGTTTAAGACCAGGAGTTCAAGGCTGTAGCAAGCCATGATGACACCACTGCACTCTAGGCTGAGCAACTGAGTGAGACCCTGTCTCTAAAAATAAAATTTTTTAAAAAATTTTAATTGTAAAACTAAGTAAGTCCTTCCCTTCTTTCATGGTCTGGCTAGAGGAGGGTGTACACAGGGCGAGTGCAGAGGCAAGTGAAGTCAGGCTTCAGCTCTGTAAGGCCAGGTTGCAGGGAGCCTTTGAAAGTTAGGCTGGAGAACACGGTAGAGCCCTGAGTGACCACCAGGCCTGCTAACCCTGCCAGCCCAACCTGATTACCAGCTGAGAAACCACAACGAGCATATTTTTGTGTAAGTTCCTTCTTTGTGTTATTTCCCACTGGATTTGCTGCACAGTGAAGCAGACGGGACAGTGTTTTGCATGACGCTGGTGGAGAAGCGGGGGCAGAGGTAGAGTTCCTCTTGCTTTTGAGACACTCACAGGGGTGTCAGTGGGACTGATCACGTCTGCTCCCCACAGAGGAGAGGATCAGGAGCTGCTTCTCCACCCTCCATCCCATCTTTACAGTGTACTCGGTTTTGTGGTTGGGGAGCACGTGCTTGGTAAGGCTTGGGACATGTGCCCTGTGTCGTAGGGGAGCAGATTTATGCAGCGTTTGGCCTAAACTTATTAGCATAGTTTTCCATTTAGGGTCAAGTGTCATGGAGACACGTGGGATCTCCTAATGTTTCCTTGTGTTTACGCCTGGTAGACACTACAGAGTCTACAGTTGTGGAATACGAGAACTAAAATGGATCCAAAACATGCCCTTTTTCAAGAGTTGTATTGTTGAAAGTGAGTGGGGGTTCCAGACACCCTATTGTCCATCCTGCGCTCCTGCTTCCCTGACAGGCTTTGCATGGCTTATATTTACTGATTTTGAGGAAGCCTAGAACTTCGTATCTGAGGATATCGAGTCCTTGAGTGATGCTGTAGCTTACTCAAGATCACAGTAGAGTTTGTGGAAGAACATGTACTCAGACCCAGGTGTCCTGAATTTTGTTCACTAGGGTAGACCCGCACCTGCAAAGGTAGGAAAATGAATCAGAAGCGGGGGTAAGGGAGCATCTAAGTATATTGGTTTCCTATGGCTTCTCTAACAAAATGCTACAAATTGAGTAACTTAAAAAACACAGTATTGTTTGACAGGCCTGGAGCTAGAAGGCCAAGGTCAAACAGGGTGGTTCCCCTTGAGGGCTGTGAGGGAGAATCTCTCCTATGCCTCTCTCCTAGCTTTGCAGGGTCTTCTGTGTCTACATTTTCCCCTGTAATAAGGACATTAGTCATATTGGATTAGGGCCCACACTAGTAACCTGGCCATCTTGTTTCCAAAGTTTGAATAGGGAGAGCATTGAATCTGTAGATCCCTTTGGGTAGCGTAGACCTTTTAATAATATTAATTCTAATCCACAAAGTAAATCCTTCCATTTATTTGTGTGTTTTTCAATTTCTTTTACTAGCGTGTCATAGTTTTCAGTGTACACACCTGTCACCCACTTGGCTAAATCTATTATTATTTTTAATGCTATTGTAAATGAGGTTGTTTTCTTCGTTTCTTGTTTGAATAGTTTAATGTTAGTGTATGCAAACACAATTTATTTTTGTAACCTGAAACTTTACTGAGATTATCAATTTCAATAATTTGGGGAAAAAGTTTTCAGGCTTTTGTATAAATAAGATCATGTCAACAACAAGCAGAGACAATTTCACTTCCTCCTGTTTGTTTTCCTTGCCTAATTATTCTTGCTAGCACTCCCAGAACTGTGTTGAACAGAATTGGTAAGAGTGAACATCCTCGTCTTGTTCTTGGTCATAGAGGAAAAGTGTTCGACCTTTCACCATGGATATGATATTAGCTGTGGGCCGTAGCAGTGCTGAATCTTAATGGGGAAAGTAGAATAATTCATTTGAAGGATAGAAATCTTCTGGATTGATTCTAATCTATGAAAGATTGGTCATACTATATTTTTGTGTCATTATCATATAGTCTGTGTAGCCAGAAATGATTCTTCATTATAAGACCCAGGCACAATGGCTCACACCTATAATCCTAGCATTCCAGAAGGCCAAGGTGGGTGGATTGCTTGAGCTCAGCAGTTCAAGACCAGACTGAGCAAGAACAAGAACCTGTCTCTAAAAATTAGCTGGGCATTGTGGCAGGCGCCTGTAGTCCCTGCTACGGGAGGGTGGGAGGTGTGGGCGGGGACTGAGGCAAGAGAATCATTTGAGCCCAAGAGGTTGCTGTGAGCTATGATGCCATGGCACTCTACCCAAAGCAGCAGAGTGAGACTCTGTCTTAAAAATAGCAATAAAATAATAAAAATAAAATATAGAGCTGGAAACAACCCTAGATGTTTTTCTATAGGTGAATAAACAAACTAATAAAGTAAATAAACTAATATGAATAAAATGAAAGAGTATTCCACAGTTGGAGGAAACAATTGATTCACGTAACAGGTTGGACGAATCTTAAATGTATTTTACCAAGGGAAAGAAGCTATTCCTATGCCTTACTGGAAAATGCAAAACTATAGGAATAAGAGATAGTTGCCAGGGATTGGTTGGGGAGAGGTGTTGACTTAAAGAGCTACACGAGGGAAGTTTGGAGTTGATATTCTATTTGGTATTGTGGTGGATACGTGACTCTATGCATTATCTAAATCCATAAAACTATCACAAGAAGTGCATTTTTCAAAACGTGTATTTTTGAACATTAGGACATGGGAAATACGACATGGCATTCAGACTGTAACAAAGGAATATGTATTTCCATGTAACCATTGTGAGTAGGGTAAAGAAGAAGCTGACCCAGTCGCTTTGGAAAATAGCATTTTGACAGAAGAACTGTATTTTGTGACAGAAGAACCGTATACAAACACTGTGCTCTGATAGATTTGTATCTCACACAGGCATGGGCTACCAATTAGAAGCTAGTTCATATGTTTGCTGTCATTGAACAAAGAAATATCTTGTAGATAATGAGAGAAAGGTTTCTATAAATTAGCAAAGGGGGAAGGCTAGAATGAATCTTATTATGGTGGCTGAGTTTGGAGGTATCAGTATGAACTCAACGGGGATGGTGGGGGGTATACACCAATAAATACAGGTGACTATACATGGATATACTTATACACACATCCATGTGTCACTTGACAGTGATGTGTCCTAACAGATGTGTCAATAGGAGATATTATCTTTGTGTAAACCTAGAGTGCTCTTACACGTCCCTAGATGATAGCCTACTCTGCACTATAGCAGGCCAAGGTGGGTAGAACGCTTGAACTCAGAGGCTATCTGGTCTACCCTCTTGCTCCTAGACCACAAACCTGTGCAGAGTGTTAATGTACTAAGTATGTAGGCAGTTGCAACACAATGGCAAGTATTTATGTGTCAAAACATACCTAAGTAGAGAAAAAGTACAATAAAAATGTGATATAAAAGATAAAAATGGTACCACTTGTTTAGGACACTTACCAGAAATGGAGTTTGCAGAATGAGAAGCTGCTCTGGGTCAGTGAGTGAGTGGTAAGTGAATGTGAAGGCCTAGGACATTGCACTAATTTTTTGTTTTTTTTTTAGTTTCACTTCAATTATAAATTAGCCTTAGCTTGCTGTAACTTCCTTAGTTTATAAACTTTTTTCTTTCATTTATTTTTTGTTAAGTCATTTGCACGTAAATCATACATACATTTACGCCTTTATGGGGTTCAAACTTTTTAAATTTTTAAAACTTTTTGACTCTTTTGTAATAACATTTAGCTTAAAGCTCACATTGTACCAATGTACAAACGTATTGTCCTTTTTTATATCCTTATTCTTTAAGCTCTTTTCTATTTTTAAGATTTATTTTTCTACTTTCTAAACTTTGCAGTTAAAAACGAAGACACAAACACACATTAGCCTAGGCCCACACAGGGTCAGGATCATCAATGTCACTGTCCACCCCCACATCTTGTCCCACTAGAAGATCTTCAAGGGCAGTAACATGCATGGAGCTGTCATCTCCTCTGATAACACTGCCTTCTTCAGGGATGACTCATGAACAAACTGGCTGAGGCTGGTTTACAGTTAACTGTTTTGTTTTTTTTTTTTTTATTAAGCAGAAAGAGTACACTCTAAAATAACAATGAGAAATACAGTAAATACTAAACAATAGGAATTTGTCAGCTCCCTTAATCTTATGGGGCCATAGTTGTACACTATATGTTGTTGTCATTGGCCATGGCCATGACTATTTCCCTAGCTCTGTCTGTTCAGAACACTTACAAGTGATTAGCACGCCTAGAATTTACATTTGGTTTCTAGATGCCATTCTAGAACCAGGACTCCTCAGAGAAGTAGTGATTTCAGGGCTGAGACAAAGAAAATTCAAAATGAATTTGTAGCATCTTGTAATACCTAAAATTAAGTTATGTTCATAGGTGCATACCTGATTTAACTCCCAAAAGCCAAAGCTAGAAAAATTTGCACAATAAATTAACTGTGGTATTTTATTATCCAAAGAATGAAAGAAATATCCATGTGTCCATATTTACAGAGGAATTTCAATTAATGAATGTAGAATAAATGAAGGAACCATTAAATCACCACAGTAGTAATTGTTGCACCACCCACTAATGAATTATAAAGTTAGTCAGCAAAATTTAAAGGAAAATTCTCATAGTTACAAAATATCTCCCTCCCCCACCCACATTTATTGACACAAAGTTAAATGGTAACTTTACAGTAGAGAAACCTGTCAGACACTACCTTAACCAAATCCTGGATCTGAGTCATGAGAAGGAGGCATCATCACCTATGTGCTTTCCTTCCACAAAAATGCATAACCTTGACCTAATCATGAGAAAACAGCAGATAAACCTACACTGAGGATATGCTACAAGATAACTGACCAGTACTCTTCAAAGTGTCAAAGTCACGAAGGAGAAGGGAAGACTGAGGACTGTTAAGGCCTGGAAGAGACTAGAGAGATGTACTATAGGACAATACGTAGGATCCTAGAATAGGAAAAAAGTTAATGAAAGAAACCTGGAGAAATCGCAGTAAAGTCTCAAGTTTAATTCATGGTATTACACTAATGTTAATTCTCTGGTTTTGAAAATTCTGTGGTTGTAGAAGATGCTTTTATAAGGGAAAGCTGGGCATATGGGAACTCTGTGTACTAACTTGCAAGCCTGAAATTCTTTAAAAATAAAAGTAACAATGTACTCAGCCCTAATATTAAGCTAATTTATAGCTTACCTTCTTATGCCACTGCTGTGTACCCAAAAACTTGCCCACTGGTTTAAGGTTTAACTTACACCAACAACAGTGTCCTTAAGTTTTCTTCATTCTTCCTTATTTGGGAATCTCTTAAGAAAAGTTTGGTTAAATCTAATTTATTCTTAGAAAAATGATAAAGCTTAATGTGTTATCTCATTTGCATTTCAACAGGGAACAAAGCCTTATACAAGAATTTCACAAACTCTGTTTTCAGAATACCAATATACTAAGAGATATTTATCTGTATTTTCTTTTTAAAAAGAAAAATGCTTGTTAAAATAACCAGAAAATTGAACAAAATTCTTACTTCTTTTAGAGATTCACAAAGCGTGTGTGATAGTTAATTTTAAGTGTCAACCCCACTCGATTAAGAGTACCTAGATGGTTGGTCTGGGGGGGGGGATTATAACTGTAAGGGTGTTTCTGGAAGAGACTGGTAAAGTATGGAAGATACACCCTCACTCAATGTGGGCGGGCACCATTCTATCAGCTGTGGTCCCAGATGGAAGAAAAGACATTGTTTTTACCTCTTTTCTATAGCCATGATACCCTTCTTTTCCTGCCCTTTGACATCAGAACTCCAGGTACTCTGGCCTTGGACACTGGGACTTACTCCCCTGGCCCTTGGCTTCTCAGGACTTTTTCTTGTAACTAAAAATACGCTGTCAGCTTACCTGGTTCTGAAGCTTTGTTCTTGGACTAAGCCAAACTTCTGGCTTTTCTGAGTCTTCAGCTTGCATGTAGCCAGTTGTAGGTACGCTCAGCCTCCATGATCATGCAAGCCAATTCCCATAATAAATGTCTTACCAATTTTGCCATTGTTTTGGTTCTGTTTCTATGCAGAACCCTGACTAATACCATGTGTGAGTATGTGAGTGTGTGCTTTTATATGTATATCTTATACACACAGGGTGTTCCTAAAGTCCATGTGCAATTGGACGTTAGGGCTATCTTATATATATATATATAGGCTATAATAATATAAAAATTTTCTTAACCTTGTCTTAAAACAGATAATCAAATTTATCTGGTGAATATCAGCCATCAGTAAGCAGGGAGTAGGTAGAGATGTGAGCAGGAGCTCTTGACTTCACTAGGATTTTATATAAAAACTTTATATAAATAGTATGTCCTTCGAATTTCAGACAAAGTACTGAATACTGGTAAACATACACCTAATCATATGAATAAAGGTCTTTATGTTATACTAAAGAGGGCAGATAAAGAGTGTACTTGACATTAGGAGTCACTCTATGTTACCTGCTGAGAACTCAACGCAAACTTTTCTGAAAGAATAACTTCTTCCTTAGATGATAGTCATAATTAAAGAAGATCCTTGTCTAATTCAGGAAAGTGACCTAAGAAAAAAACCCATACAACTGGGACTGCACTTAAAACGTCACAGGTTGGAAAGTTTCTGAAGTTCTTTTCACATAACATAACTTTGCAACTTAGAAGACATTTACAATACTGCAGTGAACTTTATATTGTCAGTTTGCCAAATAAAATTCAAATCTCAATAATCAAATAACATAATAATGTGTGTAGAAAACACCAAGGAATCAACGCTGAAAAATTTAGTTTCATGTTTCTCATTAATTTCACTATACAATAGAAGCTATGCACATTGACCACCCTAGCGACTGTAGCAAGCTGGTCAACATATAGAAGTGGTCAACGTAAGGAACTAGGCTTACTGCACTGATACTTACATATGGTGCATGTCCAGTCTATAAAAACTAGATCAGGTAAGAATGTGGTCAGAGTAGGGAGGTGGTCAACTATGGAGGTTTTTCTATATTTGTCTAATCTTAAAGGACAATAATGTGACCACTATGTTAAAAGGAAGGTATAGCAGAAAGACAAGGTACACAGACTGTCTAAAGAGTTGTGATTTTTATTAATTCAACTCCACTATCTTTGTGCATGCACACACACGTGCCCGGACTAACACACACTCCTCTCACACTCATGGAAACTCCTACACTAAGCCATACACAGTGTTCTGTCTGTTCATGGTTCACAGTCTCTAGATAGAGTTAAGGCAACTTAATGAGAATTCCAGAGCCTCTTGGAAGCACATATAAGCACTGACTATAAGTAAAATCAAGTGTTACTTTGTTTCTTGGTCTAGCCCCTAGATTTTGTTTGTTTATTTGCAATAATAATCAATAATGCTAATATTTTAGAATATGAAGAACTTAAAGAACTAATGGATTATTTATTAATCCTTCACTTTTTAAATAAACACAACATTCAGGTATTATCACACTGACTTTATTTACCCCATAGGAGATGAATTCTTCCAAATGCCTGGTGGGCCTCTTCATCCCGGGGCTTGCCCAACACCAAGCTTTTCCTTAGAACTGTACGAGGACTTACTTCTGAGTTAAGGAAGATTCTAAATCTTAGAGCCTCTCCTGGGAAGGAAATAACAGGCAGCAAAGAACTCCAGTCATGACCTCTTCTTTAAAGAAGTCTTTAGCTTCTTTGAGATAGTCTCAATGGGCAGATTCGCCTCTAATCTACAGCCCCAGTGCTAAACAAACAATGTGTGCAGAAACATTTCCCTGTGGAGCTCAACAAACACCACATATTTCTTTTGGTGCAAAAGTGCACTTTATTCTTCTGAGAAAGTTTCTTAGAAATTTTGTTGTAATGTCCTCTACGACAATCATTGATACTCACAATTCATTCAATATTTGTCTCTTCTTGATCTTATAAGAAAGAAAACCTTTAAAACACTATTGTTTTGGAGCATTCGTCCTACAAAAGGGAATGTGAGCAAACATCTAGAATGAATTCACTTTTTATGAATAAAGTGTATATACATAAACATACATATGTATACATGTATATGAGTACTGGTCAGTGCACATACTTTTGCACAAATACCAAGAAATGATAGCTACATATAGCTGATGAACACTAGAACCTGAATTGCCATTCCTCATATCTTGGTAAGAAAAAAAGGGAAAATTTTAAAAGTCATATTTGTAATGCCCATGTTGCAGGATCCATGAGAGCTCACATAGTGCATAGGAATACAGTTTCCTGTAGTGGCCATTTCCCAGCAGGAGACCATAGAAGGAGGGGGCCCCATGGGGTTTCTGGTGTAATTATGAGGAAGTTCGTCAGGTCAGGAGACACACAATGGGATATTTCCTTGGGTCAAATAAATGTGTGCTAAGAGATTTTTAAAAAGAAGCAAATATTCCTTAACTGTACAAGGAAGAAAATGTATATAGACACTTGTGTGGTTCTGAATGTTTCTGTATGTGCATGTGTATTAGAAAGCTGCATTATATAGTCCAGCTTCAATTTTTAGAAGATATTTCTATAGCTCATTATTATTATCCCATACAAAACACAGTCTTATCTTCAGAAAATGATGACCCACACAATAAGAAACATGTCTATTTTCTTTCACTCTTATTTTTCTCGTTTGGATGTACCCCACTAGGACTACAGAGTTGAATTACTGGTTTTAAGTTTTTAAAATAATTGTATCAAAAGAAAATTGGGGTAAAATGACATCCAATTGTAGTACTGCTTGGAGTTTCTTAGATGACTAATGATGTTGAACATTTTTTAATATCTCCGTTGGCCTTGTGAATGTCTTTTTTTGAGATGTGTCTATTTAAATATTTTGCCCATTTTTAAAAGCAGATATTTGAATTTTTTCCTATTGAATTGTTTGAGCTCTGGGATGGTATACAAATTATAGGAAATAATGAATGGTGGCAGGAAGGCATAGAAGGGGAAACACTTGTACACTGTTGGTTGGAATGTAAATTAGTGTAACCACTGTGGGAAAAAGTATGGAGATTCCGCATAAAGCTAAAAATAGAACTACCATATAATATAGCAATCCCACTGTTAGGTATGTATCCCGAAGAAAGGAAATCATTACATTGAAATGTTATTTCTGCACCCCGATGTTTATTATAGCACTATTCACAATAGCTAAGATTTGGAATCAACCTAAGTGTTGGTTGATGAGCAAATAAAGAAAATGTGATGTATATACACCACAGAATGTTATTGAGCCATAAAAAGAAAGAAATTTTGTCACTTGTAATAATACATATGGAACTGGAGAACATTATGTTAAATGAAGGAAGCTAAGCACAAAAGACAAATCTCACATATTCTCATTCACATATGGGAGCTAAAAATTAAAACATTGATCTTGTAGAGAGAGAGAGGAGTAGAATGCTAATTATTCAGTGAGGAAAAGGTAGTGGGGAGGGAAGAGAAGGTATGATGATTAAAGGTTTCAAAATAGATAGATTGATAGAATAATATTTGATAGCACCAGAAAGTGACTACAGTCAGCAATGTTATGGTAATTTTTTTTTTTTTTTTTTTGTAGAGACAGAGTCTCACTTTATCACTCTTGGTAGAGTTCTGTGGCGTCACACTGCTCACAGCAACCTCCAATCCTGGGCTCAGGCAATTTTCCTGCCTTAGCCTCCCGAGTAGCTGGGACTATAGGCGCCTGTCAAAACGCCCTGCTATTTTTTTTTGTTGCAGTTTGACCGGGGCTGGGTTTGAACCCACCACCCTTGGTATATGGGGCCAGTGCCCTACCCACTGAGCCACAGGCACTGCCCCTGTTCTGAAAAATTTTAAAACAACTAATAGGGTGGAACTGAAATGTTCTTAACACAAATAAATGATAAATGTCGTACAAATATCTTTGTTATAATGTGATTTTTGGTCTTTTGGATATATACCTAGTAGAGGAATTGCAGGTTCGAATAGCAGGTCTACTTTTAGATCTCTGAGTATTCTTCATTCTTCTTTCCAAAAGGGACATATTAGCTTGAATTCCCACCAGCAGTGCAGAAGTGCTCCCTTTTCTCCACATCCACACCAACATATGTAGTTTGGGGATTTTGTTATGTGAGCCACTCTTACTGGAGTTAGATGATGTCTCAAAGTGGTTTTGATTTGCATTTCTCTGATGATTAAGGATGATGAGCATTTTTTCATGTGTCTGGAGCCCATGTGCCTATCTTCTTCAGAGAAGCTTCTATTCAAGTCTCTTGCCCACCCTGAGATGGGATCACTTGTTCTTTTCTTGCTAATATGTTTGAGTTCTTTGTGGATTCTGGTTATCAAACCTTTGTCAGAAACATAACCTGCAAATATACTCTCCCATTCTGAGGATTGTCTGCTTGTTTTACTTACTGTGTTCCTGGCTGTGCAGAAGTTTTTCATTTGATCAGATCCCAGTAATGTATTTTTGGTGTTGCTTCAATTGCCCAGGGGGTCCTCTTCATGAAGTGTTCTCCCAGACCAATTTCTTCAAGTGTTTCCCTGGCACTCTCTCCAAGAATCTTTATGGTTTCATGTCTTAAGTTTAATTATTTTATCCAGTGAGAGTCAATTTTTGTTAATAGTGAAAGATGTGGGTCCAATTTTCTAGCACCATCTGTTAAATAGGGAATCTTTCCCCCAATTTATATTTTTGATAGACTTATCAAAGATCAAATGATGGTAAGTATCTAGGTTCATCTCTTGGTTCTCAATTCTGTTCCATACATCTACCTCTCTATTTTTGTGCCAGTACAATGCTGTTTTGATCACTATAGATTTATAGTATAGTTTGAAGTCAGGTAGCATGATTCTTCCTGATTTATTTTCATTTCTGAGTAATGTCTTGGCTATTCGAGGTTTTTTCCTGGTCCAGATTGGTCATTGCAGCTCAATTAATAATAGGCAAGTCATGGAAGAAGCCCAAGTGCGCATCAACCCATGAATGGATTAATAAATTGTGGTATATGTATACCATGGAATATCATGCAGCCTTAAAAAAGATGGAGACTTTACCTTTTTTATGTTTATATGGATGGAGCCGGAACATATCCTACTTAGTAAAGTATCTCAAGAATGGAGGAAAAAGTATCCAATGTACTCAGTACCATTATGAAACCAATATACAATCACTCACACTTTCATATGAGGAATAGATCACAACTATGGCCCAGGATGAAGGAGAGGGAGAATGGTAGGGGAGGGGGGAAGTCAGATGGAGGGAGGGTGGATGGTTCGATCACACCTCTGGTACATATTGCAAGGGTATATGTTGGATCTATTAAGTACAGAGTATAAATGTCTTACCATAATAATTAAGTAAATAAGGTAAGAGATATATTAACCAGTATAATGTAAGCACTCCAAATTATATACGAAATCAGCACATAAATACATATATATATATACATATATATATTAAATTATTTTGACATGAACTTGCGCTTCCTCTAATTTTAATATTTTAGACATGAAACACTGGATGAATTAAAATGCTTAATTGATTATATTCTGGGTGAAGGGCACACTTATAACTTTGACTTAAAATGTGAAAAAGAAAATTATGTAACCAAAACATGTGTACCCCAGTAATATTTTAAGATAAAAATAAATAAAATCCTTAATAAATAAATGATAAATGCTTGAGACTTATGGATACCCCAATTGTCCTAATTGATTGATTCATATGGTATGCCTGTATCAAACCATAACATATATCTCATAAATATATTTAGTTATTATGTACTCACTATAATTAAAATGTTTAAATATTTTTAAGAAAATTAAAAGATTTTTTTTCTAGTGAAAAAAGGTTTCCTAAGGTCCAGGCCATTGATCTGTTTGTGGTGATAACACATCAGTCTACAGCCAGCATCAGCTATTTCCTATAGAGAAAGTCCTTGCAACTTCATACTCGTAACTTAAAGAAACTGATCCATTCTGTACCAGGTGTGGAATGGAATATTGGAATGCTGCTCTCTTAAGTCTTGTTTTTGCAATCACTAGATATCATGTTATCCTCAAGACTGCGGGCTCCCAGTTATTCATGGATGTCTAAACAGCTTTTTCATGTCCATGTATAGGCGACACAGATTAGAAGTCCTTGATGCCTATTGTAGCTTTAGAAGAGTTGATAGGAATCTATTATTAATCTCATTACCTAGCATCAAAGAGTTCTAGACTACTAGAGTTGACTAATTAATATACTGCTGAGAAAGTAATTACAAAGTAGCAAGCATAACTACAGGCTGACATTCATCTTTTATGCTGACAAGGAGAATCTGTAAATGTGTCTTTTTTGTATAAAATAGAATTTATTATTATCATTTTGGCTTTATTGACATTACAAGGTGAAAAGAAGTAAAGATAATTTATCATAGCAGTTTAAAAATCTCTTCCCTTTAAAACAAAAGAGTTTGGCAAAGAAAAGAGAAGACCACATATTTTAGGCTTCTGCCCTGCACACCCCAATACTGCTTCTCCAACTCAAGCATCTCCACATTGACTTGCTTTATATATTCATTTGCCACTTGAGATGATATTTGGGTCAAATTTTTGCTGCCTAAGAAGTTTGATAGGCTGTGGCATATCAATTAAGAGCAATAACTCTGGAGACAAGTTACTTGGGTGCAAATCTCCACTCTGACACTGTATAGCTATCAGATAACCTGTTTCTCCATTAATTTTCTCAACTGCAAAACAGGAATAGTGAGAATGGTTACTTTCTATGACTTTCAAGTATGTTGCTATAAGTAAAGTGCTAGAATAGTTCCTGTCACATGATAAATGCTATGTAAATATTATCCCTCATCTAGACATTATGCAGACTGATAATGCGTATGAAGGGAAAGACCTACGGGAGATGAAAGGCTCTGACAGATCGTCTCTGAGACAGAGGGGCACTCAGCACAGTGCTTCTGTGGCTAAGCAGCAACATAACAGCATCAGAATGTAGGCCCTCAATCTACTTTATTGTAACTTAGATGAATGAAAATGTTCCTCACTACCAAAAAGAGGCTAAAACATTTTTAGTCTAATTGTGGGCATGCTTATGCTCTATGTTTTAAAAATTATAACCCAAATTTTTGAAATGAAAAGTTTTCATTTTTAGGAGCTAAGCTCTCATTTCTTTCCAGTAATATATTGATGTATAAAAAGTATATATAGATTTACTGACGGTGCTAAACAGATGTGTTCCTTTACCGCAGCTAGTTCTGTCTGATCACTCATCCTTCTCAGCTCCAGTCTGAGCCTTGTTCTTGTTTTTGAAGTGGTACTTTATCTGAGTAATGTCTGGATCAGAGCCAAGCACCATACTTGGACTAGGTCGGGAATTCAGTAAGTTTTTCACGAATAAACAAGAAGAATGACTCATTTCTTTGTGTTGATCCCACGTGAGAGCCCACCTTTTGGAACGGTTGCATACTGCAGATGCTGCACACAGCTGGACAGCACACAAAGAAGTGGGGTGAGGACTCAGGTGTACAAGAAGCCTTTGCATCCCTCGCCAACCCACTACAGAGTTGAATCTGCCCTATGAAGGAGGCTTTTTGCTCTCTGCTACAGACCTATACGTCACGGGGATTGTGTCTACTGAGAGTGGGCTCCTTTTGGTATGTCCCACAAAGGTGATTTTCAGACCAGCAACTCTCCTGTTAGTGATCAAACCAGAATTCCCTCTGGACAAGTGTTTGGCATTGTGGAGCCTATCTCCTGTAACTAGGAGATTGGATGCCTCCCATTTCTATGTGCAGGCAACCACACTTGTTTGTAGACATTTTTTGATATTAATTTGTCTGTCAGTAACTAGGTCACTCTTGATTGCTTGTTAATTCTGCTGGTTGACTCTAGTTTTGTTCTTTGAACCGACCTCATCCCATTTGGTCCATCACAATTGTATCTGCCCACAGCCTTAATTAGCTGCCGATCTCATCCAGCCTATGTTCCTTCTCTAATCCCTTACGAATTGTATTAATGTGGTGCCTTGCTGACTCATTGTACTGTTTCAGACAATCTCATTCTGAAATTCTTTTTCTGAATTCTGGCCTTTTTTTATTCTACTTTTGTACTCAGGTTCATGCTCTGCTTCTTTGCTGTGTTTTGGGCTTTCATCCCCGACAACAGTGATCCCTAAATGAACACTGCCCCATACGTCTATTCGCCTGCATTTCTGACCCTTCGGGTGTTACTAGAGCCCCTAGAAATAAATAGATCCTTCCAGTCTGTGCCGTCTCACAGCCACACAAACTCTAGGTCCTATAACTAAAGTCCACACGACTTTATTTGTTCCAAGGAATTAAATATGTATTTAAGTGTTTACGGAGGGTGCCAGAAATGCATGTGCATTTTAAGACAGAAAAATATTCTGTTGAAACTGTAATACTCTTCATATTCCAATAACGTTTGTTATCTTGTATATTGTATCTTGTGTCTCTTATAATTGCAGAGGTCAAACATAACTTGAGTATTATGATTTTAATACAGATTTTACTTTCGGTCAATGTGTGTAGATTTTCTGGAACCCTTTGTCGTTTTATTTCCTAAATTTCTTAAAAGCATAAGCATATAAAGTAATGTTTTTTCAAAACATTATTTTGGATAGACGTTTCAATTACTTTTTAAAAATTTTATTCCTAGTAGTATTTATAATTTGGAACTCAGAAAGCAAATGAAACCTTTCTATTAGAAAAGCAACAGCAATATCTTTCTGCTGCTTATAACCATTTTTTCTTGAGATACTACTTGTAGTTGCAAATTTGTATAGTGAGTACAAAGTGATTATCTGAAATAGTCAGTGTGTTCTAACACTGTGCAGTCACAAGGTATGAAAATACTAAAGAAACAGGCTACAGTATAATGTTGTAGATGTTGTATAATTCTTCCCATACAGTCAATTTAATCACCATACTTCTTAACCCTTTCACACTGTAAGTGGTCTAGAAAAGATCATTATAAAAATCAGTTTTCTTGGGCTGTATTTTAAAGCAATTATGTCATTCTCCTTTTTACCTCTGCAACACAGATACTCGCTATTCAGTTTTAACTTTTATTTAGCACTGTTTTCTTCACTAAAGAATCATAATTAAAGAAAACCATTTAAAAAACTCACAAGCTCTTACAGGCTCGGAGCAATTAGGCAAGGTAATTAGAAACATGATAAAAGAGAAGCTTGGGAAAAAGATTTAAACCCCTATTGAACATTTATATTAAAAGATGAATAAGGAATAGAGAAAATTAAAAGTGTAGTTTATATCTGGTGGGCAAAGGATAAAGCCAATTATTCTGGAACGTGTTTATTTACCTAGATTTAGTTATTCATAATATGTAGAAAAATTAGATGTGCTAGAGAAAAAAGTAGGTGTTCCTTTTCATCTTGCAGGGAATAAAATATGCCCACACAGGAAAAGGATTTTCTACTCTGCAATATTTTTCTTTTCGGTTATTCAAACTAAAAATTAAAGAGATAGTCACTATATTTCTCAAGTCACCTAAGTAAAATTACGTACTTTGCAAGTCAGAAGATAAATTTTAAGAAGAGCTCTGCCTACATAATTAATGGCATTGCAAAGAAAACCACCCAGACACATTTCCTCGAATGAACAGGATGTTTTAATTGTACATTGTTTGGTGACTTGAAGTATTGCTGCAAAGGAGATGTTCACAAATTTGGGACAAAGAGGATTCATAAAGCACTGATTGTGATATAAAAGGAACAAAGCACAATGCAAAAAACAAATAACCCTTTCCATTACTGAGGCAAGGGAAATTATTTTCTGCTTAATTTCTAAGAAAATAATATGAAAGTTTTATTCTGTTATCAGTTTGTAGTTTTCTGGTCATACTTGCTTTTTTTCCCCCCTTAAATTGTGGCAAATATACATACCATGAAATTTACCATTTTAACCATTTTAAGTGTAAAATTCAAAGACCCTAAGTACATGCACATCATTATTTAATTATAACTACCATCTATCTTCAGAATATTGCTATCCCCGCCATCCGAAACTCTGTAATCATTAAACCTAATTTCTCCTTCTCACCTCCACCTACCTTCTGACACTCACTGTTTTATGTTTTGTTCGTCTCAATTTGACTATTTCAGGAAGTTTATAAGAGAAATGGTGAACTTTTATTTTTATAAAAGTTATAAAATCTTTTATTTCATATAGTGCATTTGTAAGGTTCTTTCACAATGTAGCACATATCAGAATTCCTTCCTTATTAAGGCTGAATGATATTTCACGGTATATAGAATAGTATGTATCACATTTTTTCATTCATTAATTCGTCAGTGGACTGTTGGGTTGTTTCTACCTTTTAGTTATTGTGAATAATGCTCCTGTGAACATGGGTCTATAATTATCTGCTCCCGTCACTTGTTCACAATTCCACTGGAATTGCAGAATCAGAGGGTAACTGTACCATCTCTGCTGCTTTCTATAGCAGCTAAACGCATCTGCATTTCCACAAACACTGCAGGAGGGGTTTAATTTCCCTACATCACTGTCAACACTTCCTACTTTATGTTATTTATTTATTTATTTTTTTAAATAATGGCTATCCTCATGGATGGGAATAGTTATCTCATTGTGAGAACAGTTCTCCCCTTTAGTAGGGTTTACAACCAACTGCACCTGACCAGTAAGAATAAACCAAACCAAGTTCATGACACTTGCTTCATTTTTTCCCCCTAAATTGTATGTCTGCAGACATTTATTTTTATAAAGGGGATTTCAGAGATACAAATAATGATATATTATGAATTTTAGATTCCATTTAACAATAGATAAATTCTATTTGTGGGAGTTAAACACAGTCGACTTTGTGTAGATCTGATTTGAAAGTTATTGTACTGTGCTCCATCGTGGGCATTTTGGAAACTATCATTGCAAATACACAAGTTTTTAACATAGAATTCCTCCTCCATGGGGATCCTGTTAAATAAAATATCATAATTTTGACAATTAATTATGAACCAGATACATGCAGATGAAAATGACTTTGGACATCAGGAAAGCATTTGGTATATTTTATCTGAAAGGAGTCCTGCATGAGTCTGTCTGTTTCATGAGCAAATTAGTCAAAAGATGAATGACTTAATTTTGCTTCTTCTTTGCCTGAGGCTTATTGTAAATATCTCGAGAGGACTAATGCAACTGGGCAATAACATGACCAGGATTTTTATTTGCATGGTTATCACTCACTCTGTTATTGACATACATTTTAAAAGTATAAACTAAGAATTTTCTTCACCTGGGTCAAAAATTATGTTTACATTTTTGTTACTCTACTAAATCCTAAGTCATAATAATTTTCATTTTATAACTGTAGTTTAAAACAAGGAGCTTGTCAGCACTCATTACTTAACAATTAAATAGATTCATTTTTGCTTTATTTTTTAATATTTGGAATAACATTTTCCAAAAATATATTTGCTCAAATTATTTTACACCAATGCTTATTAAACTACTGAATTTTATTGTTTTTGCTCTTTGAAGTTACATGCTTTTGACTAGATTTCATGCCTCGAACATCTAGGCTAGAACAAATAAATGTGTTTGCTAGCATAATAAACATTTAGGCTAGTAAATAAATAAATTTACAACACACACACTCACACACATACATACATATATACATAAATACATACTGATTTTGGAAAATGGATAATTGATCCCTAGAAAAAGTGGGCTAACTGACTCAAGAGGACGCTCTCTTGTCACAAAGAGGCTTTGACTAAACTTCTTACTAGTCAGATTGTAACTGGTCTGTCATTAATAGTGTAAGTTCCTTTACACTAACTGTCATGCCACACCCTCCTTACAAGTAAGAGCACATGAAGTAGACAACCAGATAAATCAGACTCAGACGTCAATTTATTTAATAAAGCTTGACCATTCTTGTCAGAAATATTTCTGTAAAATGTACCCTTTTTAATTGGTACATACAAACAAAAAAAAGATTATCTCACTCATAGAGTTTTGGTTAGTATACAATGTCATACAATATTCCTTTGTGAAAAATCAGCTTATGAGGAGCACATTTTACTCAAATAAAGCCACACCCTTTCTTTTTATTTTAAAGGAAGGGTTTGTAGCAAGTGTTTATGGGCTGAGAAGTTTTTTCTCCACTCTTTGTGACTCAGATCCAGGCAGCCAAGTTTGCAGAAACACTAACCATGGAATAAGTGAGTTACTCTTGACAATTATAATGGAGGAAGCTTACTGCTTGTTTTGTTTGTTGGCTGGTTTTTAATGTCAGTCCTAGGTAGTAAATTATATCATGTTTAGAGTCCTTTGGAAGCGTGGTAAAGATAGAAAGGGCTTCTCCCTTTGATGGTTGTTGTTAATATCTTCTTGAACTTTTTAGATGTCAATCTCATATTTTACTTGTGGCTTCAAAGTCATTGAAATGTTTTATTATGTATATTTTTAATTGTAATATCCTAAATCTAGTAAAATTAAGTAAACTCATTTAAGGTGTTGTGAATAGCACACAACATAATGTTTTCTGATGGGCAGGTGTCTCCTGAATTTTTAAAAATGTAATGCAGACCAATATTTGGTTTATTTGTAGACATTTTATCTCATCCCAGAGAGCAACCAAGGTGGTCCCAGTAACCCCAAACTAATCCTATACCGTTGTGAGCAGGCTGAAGATTCAGAAAAAAAGTAGTACCCATTTTTCTGTGGCTTTGCTTTCCCATGGCTTCGATTACCCACTGTCAACTGTGATCTGATAATATTCAATAGAAAGCTTCAGATAAAAAGTTTGTAAGTTTTGTATGACTGCTATGCTGAGTAGCATGATGGCATGTTGTGTGCGGACACGAGTCTTCCCTCTGAGAAGTGAATCCATATTGTATATGTTCTCTGTCATTTACTCACTTAGCAGCCATCAAGGTTATATGATTGTGCTAGTTGTCACAGAATTTGTGTTCAAATAACTCTTATTTTATTTAATTATGGTCCCAAATCCCAAGGGTAGTAATGCTAGCAGTTCAGATACACCAAAGAAAAGCCATAAAATGCTTCCTTTAAGAGAAAATTAGAAAGTTCTCTACTTAAGAAGGAAAGAAAAAAAATCACACACTGAGGTTGCTAAGATATATGAATGAGTTAATATTCTATCCACCAAATTGTGAGAAAGGAAAAAGAAATTCCTGATAGTTTTACTTTTTCGGGTCAAACTGCAAAAGTTACAAGTACAATACAAGCAATGTGATAACTGCTTAGTTATGATGGAAATGGCTTTGACATTGTGGTGGAAGACATGAACAGAAATGTGTTTTGATGGACAGCATCCAGGTTCAGTAGTATCTGTGGTCTCAGCCATTTCCTGTGGGTCTAGGGACATTATCTCTGCAGATAAAGGGGGACGACTCAGTTTTGCTGTTGGGTTTCCATGAACCATTCTATAGAACTCTTACCATAGGCACATAATCTTGGAACACACGGACACAGATGGTCCTGAAAATGCGCCTCACAACATGAATGCTGACCTCAGCCACAGGATTTCCATATGCTTCCTCTGAAGGATGCAGCTCTTCCTGCTTTGCCATAACCTCAGGCAGTTTTGATGCTCTAACATCAGCTGGCGGTGCAGGTCTCCTTCCTCTGCCTGTGTGGTGCTTTATTAGACTGTGCAATACTTTGTTCGATCACACATTTAATTTACATTCTCTAAGGCCCACCAGAGACAACATTCAACTGCATCAGTCTTGGAAATAATGATTGTAAACTACAGAGACAGTGTTTGCTCTGTTTATTTCTTAAACATTTGATGATTCCAAGCTCAATGTACGTGTAATTTTAAAGTATAATGTTAGAGAGGTAATCTATCTTATCCCATGGGTGCTTATGAAGAATGACAGACCAGAATGCCCAAAGTAGCCAAATCCATAGAGGTGTGAATCTTAATCCTATGAAAATCAGTCACTTAATATTCCATTCTGACCAATACTCTGGTGACAACTATTTTAATCTTTATAGTGAAGGTAATAATAGTTGGTAATTCAGAAAAACCCAGGGGAAATACACTATTCTCCAAATAGAAATTACTGAAATTATCTCAGTACTATATTTTTAAAAAGATAACTACCCTATATTTTTCTTTGCAATGCCAAATTTTTCCAAGATTGTAAAATAGCTGCAATAACTAGTTTAAATTCTTACATGTGCACCAAAGAGTAAATAAGTTTTGTAATTCCAATATTTAAGGGATTTCATTAAAAATGAATATTTATATTGAACTTTTAGTTTATTGAATATTAAAATCACCCATAATAGGATCAGCTTTTCTAAATATAAACTACATATATCATTTGCATCAGGTATATCCATTTAATTTTGCAGAAAAATGCACACAATATTGCTAAAGTTGTGCAAGGCTGGCTCTTTGTAGCAGGCACATTCATTCTCAGCCAGCCAGACAGCATTTTTTCTTTGACGGGATGAGAATCTGGAGTGATGAAACATATTTGGAAATGTATTCGTGGCCAGAATTTGACAGACCCCTGTATTTAAAAATGCTGAAAGCATATTGCCTAATACATATTTATTAACAATGTGTTGACCTCTAAATTCTACCCTCTGAGGTCTGTGGGTTCTACATAAATTAAGAACCCATGTTCTAAATTTATTCACTGATTCAACAAAGCCACAAAGATGAATATTTGAGCCATGTTATTTTCTTTGTATTATAGTTTTATTTCCTTTAATTTTTTTCTAATGCCAGTTAAAATTATAGGCACAAGAAGCAAAATTCTAATACACAACACTATTATGTATATTTAAAGTTTTTTTCAATCATTCATCTATTTAAAGTGTATTTATTAAAAACCTATTCTCTTCTAGTGAAGTTTAAAGCCATCATAATATAGTAGAAAAACTGTTTAAGAATTCTGCTCTTAGAAAACAAAAAAAAAAAAAAGAATTCTGCTCTTATGAAACTTAGTTAATAGTAGGTATGGATTATGGATAATGAATAATAACAAAAATAACTAAATCCCATAATCTTCTACAGAGTGAAAGATATTGTGGAAAAAAAAAATAAATCAAAGAATGAATGGAAGTGATAAAGTAGCCAGAGAAAGTCTCCATGATATAGTGATTTTGATGAAAAATTTAAGGCAGGTGAATGAATACAGCATGTGGATATCTAGAAAAAGGTAAGTATAAGAAGAGGAATCAGCAAGAGCAAAGGCCCTGAGGCCATGTATACTAGACCTAGCCTCTTTATCACTTAGTGGTTGGCTGAGTGATAAAGAGGCTAGAGAGGAGAGAAAGCAGGAGAGGTAACTGCATGGTATAGACTAGAAGTCAGAAGGAAAAAATCAGTGTGAATTTCAGGGCTATCCTCAATGGCTATGAGACTTTGAGCAGGTCAGTTAACATCTCTCAGCTTTAAGTTTCCATTATCTATTCTTTGCGACCTTGACCCCTTGGTTTCTGATGTAATGTAAAAGTTAGATATAATTTGGCAATTTGCCCTAGTTCATGAAATTCAGTATGCCATGAGAGCTATGATTTCATCCCAAGCAAGAACTAAGAGAGCGAGTTTTTTGGAGTGAATCAAATTTTATTATGAACTCCAAAACACCATTGACTTTCCAAGGCACCTCTAAGTTGTGTTTTTTTAAAAATACAATAGGTAGTCATATGCCAAACTGTCTTATGTCTCTCCTCGCTTCTCTGATCAATTAGAGAGTATTATATTCTTGTTGTTTACATGTCTGATCTCCTTTTCATCTTGCAGACGCTGCAAGCCTCTTGTCAAGACTTTCTGCCAAGGTTGCATTGACTTCCCTGTAGTCAGCTCTTATTTTGTTAATCTCTCAGCAGCATTAAAAAATACTAAAATTTTCTCATCGAATCATTCTTCTATGGATTACATTGTGACCGCCCAAGTTCAAATGTTGAAACCCTAAGTCCCATTGTAATGGTACTTGGAAATAGAGCCTTTAACAAGTAATTAGGGTTAGATGAAGTCAGGTATTTGGGATCCTTATGATGAGATTAATGACTTTATAAGAAGAGGAAGGCATTGATTACTCTCTCTCTCCACCATATGCAGGTGTATGTAATTAGATGGCCATCTACTACATCTGTAAGCCAGAAAGAGAGCCCTCACCAGGTGTGGCACCCAGATATGACACTCTAATCTCAGACTTCCAGCTCTAGTACTTTGAAATTTTAAAAAAAAAAAGAAATATACACACACACACCCCCATATGTTGTTTAAACATCCAGTTAAAATACCATTGTGTTTTGCTATGGCAATGCAAGCTGACTAAAATGCATTCTGTTCTTTACCTTTTAACTGGGCCTCTAACATTATCCATGATGTCCTCTTTCAGCCCTGGCTGTCCCTGCACTGCCTCATTTTCAGGCCCTCTCCTTTTTCCTCTAACCATGAAGGGATTAAGAGAATGGATTTCCCTCGAGCTCAGACACAAGGCCTCATTTCTTCTCATTGTCTACTCCTTTATGGATATAATCCACGTTTATGGCTTCAATTGGCATCTTGCCGATAGCTGTCTGTGTACCTGTAGTCCAAAGTTCTTCTTTGGTATCCGGAACCATATATCCAACCACCTACTTTGATTTCCACTTGTATTTCTTGAAGACATATACAAATTAACATGTCCAAGACTGAACTCATGGTCTTCATAAGTGGTACAGCCATTGTAGACTGAAACTGAGTAATCCTTAGTAGTTCTCTAAGCAGTCACCATCAAACCCACCAATAATTCCCTCGAATTTTACTTTCTGTAGATCTTTTCAAATTGTCATCTTTTACCATATTCAGTGTCCACTCTGGTCCATTTACTTCACTTGATTTCTAATAACTTCCTAGTTAGTAACTCATTCTGCCGCTCATATATTCTCATTGCATTCAAATGAGTCTATAAAACTTGAGAATGCAGGCAAGTTATTCTCCTACAAAAGCCTATCTTGCAGAAGGCTTTCAAGGTTCTGCATGACCTGGCCCTGCTTTCATCTGCTGCCTTATTATGTTCTTCTTCGATTTCTGATTTCTAGACACACTGGCATTATTTCACTTCTTATAATGTCTTGCATTATTTCACCATCATGCCCTCTAAACATTACTCGACTTCTCTAGTATCTACTTTACTTTCTCCTCACTGAATTAATCTTCCATTCATCACTTTATGAATGACCCTCTCAGATTGTGCAATTTCTGCTGTAATTCACTCTTTGTGGCCCTACTCACCTGTCACTCATGTCATTTTATAAAATCACTCTTTACTATTTCTTATTATGTCTATTCATGTGACTGTGATCAATATTTGTCTCCTCCAGTAGACTGTAAACTTCATGAGGGTGGAGACTATGTCTGAGTTTTTGTTTCTTTTAGTTTTTCTCACTATTTTATGTTCAGAACTAAAGCCAGTGCTTGTCAGGTAGTAAGTGCTCAATAATTATGTCTTCGATCAATGTATTAGAGAAAATTAAATTATCCATAGGCGATATAGTAGATAGATCTAGTCAAAACAAAGAACAATTAAGACTTTGCACTATCTCAGACGTCTAAGAACCAATGGGAGCATTTGAATTTGCAGATACTAAGTTGTCTTATTCATACACACCAAGGGGTGGTCTAAGTTTTCTTCAGGGGCAATAAAATGTATAATCAAAAAGATATGAGAAAGAAAAGGGTGTTTTTTAGTTAATTAACTAGAAAATATTAGAAATTAAGTTATTGATTAACTTAATCAATACATGGACATTGATACACTTTTGCCTTTATGCAATTCAGCTAAAATGAGACACAGTTAGGCTATTTGAGTCTCAGATCATCTTTAATTTTTATCTTTGGGTTAAGTATCATTTTTTGGTATTGTCACTCAGCAAAGACTTGTTTGCATTTAGCTGCAAGGTAATTGTCAGAATCACTTTTTTCCCAAAGTGCTTCTAAATTTCCTAAAGAGTTGAAATAATGTCTAAGTAGCAGTAACATTCTTAAATGGTGAGGACACTAGCTATGGTTATATAATATGTCTGTATTAAACCATAAACTCCTTCATGATAAATAATATAGCTTAGCTCATTTTTCAAAATATAGCATATGTTAGGAATTTTATTATTTTTTTCAGATATATTTCTTTCTGAATTCTATTTTATTAAAATTTTAAACTAATTTTGGTTTTGCCAGAATAATAAAGCAATGCAGTTTTCTGCTCTGTTAATGTACATAACTGTATATGAGGTACATCAGGTGTTTCCAATTGACGCAATTTAAGAAACTGGTTCTTTTCTCTTTCTCATACAAGTGCTCTTGATAACCGTAATACATTTACCTCTGAAAAATTTCATGAAGTTTCTCAGGCAATTGGTTTCATAGAAAATTGCCTACTGGAATGTTCTCCTGATCTAGCATTCCTGCTATGTAATATAATCTGAAAAAAGCACTGTCAGAATGAAGTTGAATGAAAATATTTAATTAACAGAAAATACCGTATGGAAGTATTGAAATCATGCATGTGAAGACCATACTACATATACACTGATATATTTCTTGGCAGCTTCATTCTGCAAGTTTAATCGCCTCCCCATACAGATTAATGTCTTAATCATATTAACCCCTCTGCGGGAAGATATAAAATACATGCAGGCACTTTTGCATCTGTATTTAGCCACCCATCATTTATAGACTTTCATTGTCTCACTTCTTTTCTCAGGTTCCCTCTCCCAAGGGAACCATTATGTACTGTGGTTGTCAAGTCATGGAAATTGGAACCTAGCTGAAAAATCTCTCTAATTTGCCTCATCATAGATTCCAACTTTGAAGAATGCGTCGGCTCTTGCCCTGTTTACTGACTGCCCTTCTTGTTATCGTCCTCTAAATTTGCTTTATGGAATAGTTGTCCTGAGACAAAATGTTGTTTAGATACCCTCTAATATTTTTTGCTATATTGTGCAGCATTCAAAAGATATATAAAAAGATGTTTTCTTACAAACTCTTTATCTATTCTCCTATTCTCATTCATTTTGACTGCAATTAATTTTCAAACGCTATTGCTGTTATTTGGGGTATTGTAAGTATATAGAGCAAAAGGCCCTATTCCTGTGGGAATTCTGTATGCAAGATTGCAATGTTGTAGTCTATCTTAGTAAGAAAATTTAATTTTTCATTTTCAAGACAGAGTCTCACTTTGTCACCCTCGGGAGAGTGCTGTGGTGTCATAGGTTACAGCAACCTCGAACTCCCATCTTAAGCAATTCTCTTGCCTCAGCCTCCTAAGTAGCTGGGACTACAGGTGCCTGCCACAATGCCCAGCTATTTTATTGTTGTAGTTGTCATTGCTGTTTTGCAAGTCTGGGCTGGGTTTGAACCCACTAGCCCCAGTGTATATGTCTGACGCCTTGCCACTGAGCTATAGGTACTGAGCCATCTGGCTATTTTTAGAAATGGGGTCTCGCTCTTGCTCAAGTTGGTCTCGAACTTGTGACCTCTAGCAGTCCACCTGCCTTGGCCTCCCAGACTGCTACGGTGGCACGAGCCTCCGGCCTAGAAAATTTAATTTTCTAATCAAACTATTTTTCCATTTTTCATGTTAAAGTATAATTGTATTTTAATTTAATCACATTTAATTTGATTTTTAAAATGTAGTAAAAAATAATTTCTGGTTTAAGTGCATGGAATGGTACCACTCTCTTCTGTGGAATCTATTGAAGACTTTTCATGGGAGAGAGATGGAGGAAAGTTTGACTTGGATATATTACCATTTCCAAGTTGTTCTTTCTCAAGTGATTAAAATAAATTAAAAGTACCACAGATCCTAATTAGTCAAAGGAAACACTAGATATGAATTACAGAGGTCAAAAAGAAGAAACCATCTTAATTAAGGCATCTATAGAATATTTACTTTTATAAGCAGATGGTTAGAGATGATTTCTTTCATTAATTTATTCCTTTAACAACTATTCTTCCATAATTTGATAGAATTTGCCTATTCTGAGGTCTGAGAATATTTTCAAAAAAAGAGATTATTCTTGTTTTCCTATGTAAATATCCTAATTCAATTTGGGGAGACTGCAAACAAACACATACATATGTGTGTGTCTGTTTCTATATATATGTATATGCACATTTGTTTCCATATATATATATATATACACACACACATTTACATACACAAATGTACGTGTATATATGTGTATATGTGTGTGTGTGTTTAAAGAGAGAATATAAAATAAGACTTCAAAAAGTATTAGACTCTAAGAGGAGAAATGAGCCAGGGTAAATAATTATACAGTAGCTGTGTTTTTGTCTGTGGGAGTGGTTATTTATCTATTGGTTTCATATGAGTATTGGACCTCACATGGACTATTGAGTACAATGGGTATTTGCTTTTCCGTTCTTATGAGACTTTACTAATGAAAATGTTCTTCCAATCCATCCAGGTGAATACAAAAGATGTAAAGTCTCCTTTATTTATTTATTTATTTTTTTACAGTTTTTGGCCAGGGCTGGGTTTGAACCAGCCACCTCCGGCATATGGGGCCGGCGCCCTACTCACTGAGCCACAGGCACCACCCAAAAGTCTCCATTTTTTTATGGCTGAACAGTGTTTCATGGTGTATCCTCATATAAATCTGAAATTTAAAAAGAAAATAGTGTTGTGTAGGGGTGAGATACAGCTATTTTAGAAAAGGGGATCAAAGAACACTTAACATTTGGGAGGAGACAAGTGAAGTAAGTTACATGAATAGACAGTCCGAAGAAAGAGACTTCTGTCAGAAAAAGCTTCCCCAGGGAAGCTCCAAATTTGATGTTTTGGAGAATAGTGAGCAAACAAGTCATAGCTAGGTGGCAGTGAGCTAGACACAGCATGGCAGATTAGGTCCTATGTGAGTAGAGTCCAGAACAGTAAGGACATATAGATCACGGTAAAGCAATGAAATTTATTCTGAGAGATGGGAAGCCACAGGAGGTCTTGGGCAGGTGAGAATCATGATCAGTTTATGCTTTAAAAACACTTGATCTGGATACTGGAGGGGAGGGTGAGAGGATTGACGATCAAAGGGTAAGAATGGAGGGCAATGACCATTATGAAGCTGTTGTCTCTGTCCTGGAAATGAAGGTGCTTAGATTGGTTGTGCAGGTGTGTTGGTAGGAAGAATTCAGCATATCCAGAAGACATTGTACAAGCAGGGCCTGTAGGATTTACCAATGCATTTGATGTGGAGTGTAATAAATACATCAGGGAAATAAATTAGAAGAGGAATCAGTCAGAAATGATTCTTAGATTTAAGGTTTAGGTGATTGGAATGCTGTCATTTGCTGAGATGATGAAGCTGGTGAAGGATCAGTTTTGGGGGAAATAAACCTGAAGTTATATTTTGAATGTGTTAAGCTTGGGATGTCTACTAGCCTTGCTTGTTTGGCAATGAATTATAGATTCCTAGAGCACAGGTGAGAGCCGAAGATGGGAACACAAATGAGAAAGTCATTAGGGTATATTGATGAGGTTTTAGTTTGAGAGTCAGGACATAAACACCAATGGAATAAGTGTAAACCAAGATTTCTCAATCTTAGCATTATTGACGTTTTGATCTGGAAAATTCTTTCCTGTGAGGGGGAGCTATTCAGCAACATCCCTTACCTCTACCAACCAAATGCTGGTAGGACCTTGTCCCTTTCATCATGATAACAAAAATATTTCCAGAATTTTTTAAGTATCCCTAGGTAGAAAAAACCAGGCCCGAGTTGAGAATCATTGCTGTTGGTAGAACCCAGAAGAAGTAATGATGTCATTTCTGGGCCACTCAACTTGTCGAGATTGAAAAAAAGATAAGCCTCAAAGGAAACTCAGAACATGCAACAAATAAAGTATAAAAAATTCCAAAGAAACATGTCAGCGAAAACAAAACAATTGCCTTTATCTTTTCTGATAAGATAATGGAACTGCTAACATAGTAAAAATTTCTATCGATACAAGTGCTGGTAATAACAGTTTTTCTAACTATGCAAGTAGAGTGATACTTTTCAACCTAAATGCCCACCAACCCAGGAATGGATTAACAAGCTGTGGTATATGTACACTATGGAATACTATTCAGCCATTAAAAAAAATGGAGACTTTACAGCCTTTGTATTAACCTGTATGGAAGTGGAACACATTATTCTTAGTAAAGCGTCACAAGAATGGAGAAGCATGAATCCCATGTACTCAAGTTTGATATGAGGACAATTAATGACAATTATTGACATGGTGGGGTGGAGGAAGGGGAGAGCAGAGAGAGAAAGAATGAGGGAGGGGTGGGGAAAGGAAGAGCAGAGAGAGGGAAGGAGCAAGGGGGGTGGGATGTTGGTGTGTGCCACACCTTTTGGGGGCAAGACACGATTGTAAGAGGGACTTCACCCAACAAATGCAACCAGTGTAACATGGTTTCTTGTACCCTCAATGAATCCCCAACAATTAAAAAAAAAAAGCAAATAAATAAATAAATAAATAAATAAATAAATACAATAAAAGGAAAGTTCTGCTGCCACTATGTTTCAATGTTCCCCACCTTTTAAAAGTAAAAGCTAAAATTCTTACAAGGGTCTAAGAGTTACTGCATGATCCAGGTCCCCTTCTCCCTCTCTCCTCTCCCCAATTTTATCTTCTACAACAACCACCTGCTCACTCTACTCCACAATGGCCAAATTCTCCTATTTTTTGCAGAGTGTATTGTATTGTATTGTATTGTATTTTCCCAATACACCGCAGCCCACATTCAGTGCCTTTTGCCTTCATTGTTCATTCTCGTCAGATTGCTTCTCCCCAGATAGGTGAAGGGCTCCCCCTTAAACCTTCCAGTTTTGCTCAAACGTCTTCTCTACTGATCACAGTTTTCAAAATTGCTACTCCTTTCTGGGGGCAACTTCCTAAGCCACCCCTGACTTCTCTTGCTTCCTTGCACTTGTCGCCATAGAACAATTTACTTATGTTTGGCTTATTCATTTTTCTTAGTAAATGTGAGTTTTGTAAGGGATTTTTGTCTGTGCTATTCACTGCACACTATGATAGAATCAATGAACAGGTAAATTAATCTGGATTTACTGGATGCTAACAATGTTCTAGTCACAATTCTAAAATCATTGTAATATTATCAAATTAATTTTGTCCTTTAGGGTTTTGTCAACTATTTTTATTTACTCAATCAATGAACATACTACCCTTAATTGTTCAAGAAACACATTCAGTGGTTACTATGTATCATTAACTGTGCTAAGGTCTGGGAATACAGTGGTAGCTACACTTAGGAGAAAGACACAGTGATCAACATTTTTAACAAGGGAGGATGAGGACTGTGCTTTGAGGGAGGCATGTCTAGGGACCTGACAAGTACAATAGCACAAATCTATGTTCGACTTAAGAGTTAGGCAAACCTTTAAGGAAAGTTGATCATTAAACTTTGTTTGATGAGAATTAAGCTAGAACAAGATATGCATTCTGCTAAGAGAGAATAGCATGTGGGTGAGTATAAAACAGCATGGTCCATCTTGGAATCATCAAGGAGGCTTCATCATGCATTTAGCCTGGCTAGGGATGAGATTCAGGTAGTCATCAAAGAAGTTTTCATATTCTTATATTTATATAAGGGAGCCACTGAAAGATCTTCAAGCTAGAAAATGATATAATCACATAATCACATTTTAGAAATTTTTGGCATGCATTGAAAGTTTTACTGGCAAGGGACCAGACAGGAACCGTGAAGGGTAGTAACAGGCTAAGGCATTTTCCCAATACACAAAGACTATAGCCTGAATAAAAGCTGACACTAGAATGGCAAGATGAGGTGTTAAAAAAATTTTATTGCATTAAATTACAGCAAGTCAACAATTATAAGTGTTATCTTAAGGCCAACATCAAGTCAGGAAACCAATGCCCAATGCCATTTTTGTCTATTTTTGTCTTTGTGTCCACTGACTTTTTGAAGAATTCTTTCTTAGGGATAATGTGTATGACTGCATGGGGAACAACGGAGATCCAGCTGTTGAACACTACTTATGGCTAATGCTGTAGAGTAAGACAAACATTTTTTCACTTAACTTTTCTTCCAATTTATTAGACATCCATTAAAAGCACAGGTTTTATGCTCCAAATGTTAAACATTTAGAACACTGAGCCACAAATAATTCAAGAAAAATAATCCAATAAAAAGAGAAAAAAACAAAAATACATTAAAGCATTTATTTGGTTTTGATTTTCAATATAACATAACTTAGCTTTGGAGTTTTGTGGAAAAGTACATTAATGATTGAGAAGACTGATAGCTCTATTATCTTTTAAAATAAGATCCTTCTAGCCCCTATTTAATAAAAAAATTTTCTGTTGGTTCATTTAAATGTTGCCCTTCAATGAGCTTTAGACTTTATCAATTTAGAGAGTGCAGCCCTCATATTAATGGGCAGACTGAGAACCAGATGTGTGTTGTCAGGGCTGAAAACTCAATTAAAATGGAGGCCATGAGGTGAAAGGAAGAGAAAGGGTCAACTAGAGCAGGTCTGAGCAGGGCACAGGCTGGTAGGAATCAGAGAGTGTGAAGCTGAGCCATAGATACTTTTATCAAATGCTTTGAAACATCTGAGCCACATGGAGTTTTGGAAGATATTAATCTTCACAAAAAATTTCAGGAAACATTTGCTCTGAATGTTGATCTCAAAAGTCAAACATAGTTTTTAAGAATCCAATAAGACTTATGTATTGGAACAGCCCTTAAAGGTCTCAGTAATGATTTTTGAAATCATGCTAAGCACCTTTCTGCGTATATATACATGTGTGTGTATACACACACACACACATATATATATAAATCTACCTATTTATGTCTGTTTAGTCAACAAACCACTGGAAATTTTTTTTTTACTGTTTTCTATTTCTTTAGCCTCTTTACCTGCCATGCCATCTTACACACACTCCTGATTAATCTTTCTAAAGCAGTGCTCTGTCAATATTTTGAAAAATCTATGAGACTCTTCAATTTATTACTAAATACAGCCCAAATTGCTATCTCTCAAAGCAAGGATTTGTATGCTTTTATCTAATCTTGCTTGCATTGCATTCATGTATTCATTTCAGTGCATATTTAACATCTACCCACTGCGTACCAGATATTTATCTAAGCACTAATGATTTTCTGTACATAAACTAAGCCCCAAACATCAAGGAATTCATATCTTAGTGAGAGGAGTAAAAATTGACATGAGAAAAAGATAAATACACACAGAGATAAAGGATGGAAATCACTCTGAAGACAAACGCCGCAGTATTAAAATGGATTGTGATTTGTATGGTCTTGTGTTGGGGGACTTTTTTGTAAAGGGTATTTAGAAAAAGATTCACTGACAGGTTCCTTTTTGAGCAGAAAGTTCTAGTTGATGAATGAGTCTAAACGTATCTGAGGGAAGATCAGTCCAGGCAAAAGAAAGTGCGAGTGCAATGATCCTGAGGAGACACCGTGCTGGATACACAGTGAACAAGTGGAGGCTGTGGTTGTTTGGCAGAGTGAATAAAGAAGCACACGGGAGCACAAGAGGTGATGTGGCCAGCAAGGCTTTATGGACGACTGATCTGGTAGGATATTGTAGGGTATTATGAGTCCCATTGGCCTTAGATGAAAAAGTGGGAAGTCATGTCAGAATTTTAAGAAAATGGTGGTATGATGACAGTTTCCATTTAAAAAGACAATTCTGGTTGGTGTGTTCTGTGTAGACTACAGAGGGAAAATAAAAATTATGGAAATTATGAATTCGCAGATGATTTCAAAGTCAATGAACTATGTGCCCACCAAGAAAGTAGATATAACTAGAATAGGGAGGAGGTCTGTGGCCTGCCTCTGGACACTTTAATGTTATGGTCAGGCAGATGAGGGGACAGCAATGGAGCCTTCAAAGGAGTGGTTAGCATGCAGGAGGAAAACCAGATCAAGAAGAAAACAGATCTGGAAAACCAGATCACATGAAGAACCTGATCATGGACTGGGCTAACCACTGCTGATGGGTCAAATAAGATGAGAATCACCATTGGACTGTAATGAGACAGAGGTTGTTGGTCTCTTGACAACACAAGAGTGAACTAGTATGAGTAAGAGAGCCTGGGTGGAAGGAGCAAGTGAGTGAACTAGTATGAGTAAGAGAGCCTGGGTGGAAGGAGCAAGTGCAGTCATCTCCCCTGAGAGGTTTTCTATTAAAAACTAAGCTGTAAAACCTAGATATGGTGGTAAACGAAGGGTGATATAGGGTAAAAGACAGTGTTTCTTTTAGTAAAAGGAATTTCAGTACTTTAACAAGTCAACGAGAGGGAGAAATAAAAAGAAGAAAAAATCGTGAGGAGAGGCTGAAGTGAAGTGAAAGGCTTTTGTAAGGGGTTCAGGGAGAATGCATCAGCCCTAAGTTTGGCCTCAGTTGGGAATAGGGATAATTTATAAAAATGTTAGGCAAAGAAAAATACAGGGTGGCTATAAAGTTCACATGCAATTTAAAAGTGCATATTATTTTAGATTGCACATGAACTTTATGGCCACCCTGTAGATAGATAGGTGAGAAGATGTACTGGGAGTGTATAGAGATTTAATTCTAATTGTTTCCCTGGATAGTGCAGGTGAATATTGAGTCTTTGGCTTTAAATGAAGATGAAGGATAAATGTTGAGCAATGTCTGAAAAAGAGGCAGAAAGTATGAAATAATTACCTGAGATAGAAGTCAAATGAACTAGACAAATGTAGAGTTAAAGAAATGTTGGTACAGCGTGGTTGAGAATGAAGATGTCAGCTGAAAGTTAGAAGATGGAGAGTAAAATCCATAAAATTGAGTTAACTGAGAGAGATAAGTCAATATCATCAACAAAATCTGTAGTACCTGTATCACAAAGAGTGTAATTGATTGAAATACACGATGAATAATAAGATCATTGTTAAAGTGGAGATCAAAGTATTGGGAGGCAAGGTATTGGAAAAATTACCTTTATAAGTATTGAAACTTATCAAGAGCTACGACAGCGTAGTTGTAGTGAATAAGTCAGGAACTACATTGTAGATGGAATAAGAGAAATGAATCAAAAATCTGTAAATGACCAGAACAAGGAAGTGTAATGGGTGAGATAATGTAATGGCCTGAGCTTCAAGTCTGGGTTTTTAAAAAGGAAAGGTGGATAATACTTGAGGAAATAACGTGGATCATGTAACCTACACCACTTCCAGGCCCACTAGGACAAGGAATGTAGACAAAAGAATGGCAATTGGTGAAGAAGATTGCAATGGGACCTTTGCCCTCAGGGTGATTAGAAAAGTAAAAAGAAATCCGAGAAATGAAAGAAAAAGAGTATTTCCAAGTGGGTGGCACCTGTGGCTCAGTGGAGTAGAGCGCCAGCCCCATATGCCGGAGGTAGTGGGTTCAAACCCAGCCCTGGCCAAAAACTGCAAATAATAATAATAATAATAATAATAATAATAATAATAATATTTCCAGGCTAATCATAAAAAAATCAATTGGAACATTGATTTTTAAGCTATTAGGTAAAATAATAATAAAGTACCACTTTGTTCTAGTTAGGATAACATAAAAGGGTTTTCTAAAATTGCTAAAGGAGTAGATTTTAAAAGTTTTCATAATAAAAATGTAAGTATGTGAGGTGTTAATTAACCTGATTTAATCATTCCTCATTGTTAAGTTTATTTGTAAACATCACATTGTACCCTGGAAAGAGATACAATTATTATGTGTCAGTTAAAAAAGTAAATTAAAAAAGTACCTCAAACACTGACAGGAAAAATGTACATGGTTAAAAAATCTTGAAAGTAAGATGAAAATGTCTAAAAAATTTTAGGGCTGGGCACGGCGGCTCACTCCTGTAATCCTAGCATTCTGGGAGGCCAAGGTGGGTGGATTGCTTGAGCTCACAGGTTCAAGACCAGCCTAAGCAAAAAGTGAGACCCCGGCTCTACTAAAAATAGAAAAACTGAGGCAAGAGAATTGCTTGAGTCCAAGAGTTGGAGGTTACTGTGAGTTATGATGCATGGCACTCTACCCAGGGCGACAGCTTGAGACTCTGTATCCAAAAAGAAAAACATTTAATACATATACCTTTGAAAAATTAAGAATATCCATGTGGGCACATATATAGAGATAAATACTTATATAAAGTTATAAATTACAAGATTGTTGATAGGAACATAAAGTCAGAAAAATAAGAAATGGCTGAGTAAATGTAGACTCTGTGGAGTCCTTAAACATGATGAATTGGAGCTGTATCTACCAATAGACTTAGAAGAATTTTCAGTAGATATAATTGAATGAGAAATGTAAGATACCAAAATATTTATAATGTAACGCATTTTTATAAGAGTGGAAGTTAAAACATGTGCTTTTATGTGTACATATGTATACAAAAATATGCATATTTATGTATATTAAATAATACTTGTAACTATATAATGGTTTATAGCTTTTTTTGCATTTGTATATGAGTTCTGAAAAACTATCCCTAATGAGAGTATTGATTTAATGGATTTAGGTAACAGACACCAGCAATCATTAAAATGATTAGATGGAAGATCTAATAAATTGGATATTTTTATGTCACCAAAGCATCACTGTACAAAAAATTGTGTTCTTAAGGGAAAACAAAAAACTCATAACTTTTTAATGGTGAGTTAAGACTGACAGCTTTTGTGTGATCATTCTTAGCAATTCTACTAGAATAACCAGGCGTTAAATACACTGTGATATGATTCTGTAGAAGTACATTACTATGTAGTATTCCATTTCCTTTTTTTTTTTTTTTTAAGTTTTTGACCGGGGCTGGGTTTGAACCCACTACCTCCGGCATATGGGGCCGGTGCCCTACTCCTTTGAGCCACAGGTACCGCCCCTCCATATTCTTTCTTTAAAAGATAATTTTGAAATAACTTTTTAAATAAAAGCTCATATCCTGTTTAATGTTTACGAAGTGAACAGTAATATATAACCAACACAGCCCACATTCACTATCTTCATCCTCTAAGAAATCCCCTTTCTGGTTCTGCATTTGATTAATCTTATAGTTCCAAATTCTGTGTATAAAGTTATAGAGAAGAAACAAACTTGCTAATTGAAAACACGAGTAAACAATCTAATATGTATATGTAAATTCAGAAAATAGTTCACTCTAAAGTCTTTACAGTGAGGTGGAAGGTAAGGAAAAGGAGACAATTGCTACACATTAAAAGTGAAGTAAGAAAAATTACAATAAATTGAATTCTTGGTCTTTGATTGGATCCTAACTAGAGCAAACCAGCTGTAAAAGACATTTTATGAAAATTGAGAAAACGTGAATATAGACTGAGTTTTTATGATATCATGGGGCTATTTTTAACTTTATTGGCTTTGAAAATTATATTTTGACTAAGAGAATATCCTAGCTTAAGTTGCACACTAACATGTTTAGGGGTAAAATGTCATGATATCTGTAATATTTTTTAAAATATGGGAGAAAATACAGATGCATAAATATGACAGACTATGAACTATTGGCCAATCCATACTAGATTATAACTATATGAATTTTTATTATATTCTTTTCTCACATTTTATATATGATTAAAAATTATTAATATATATTTTAAAGAGAGCACCAACATATTACTTAGATAAGGTTTATTGTTCAGGGAGAATGTACAATTTCAGTAATTTTTTGAGATTTACTTACATTATATATTTGAATTTTTGTACATACTTTAATGAAAGAAATTTTCCCCTATTCTTGCTTTTATGTTTATATGTCTGTTTAATTGATATTGTTGTCATAACTTTCAAGAGTTTAATCTAAATGTCTTTGCAAAGAATTTTACACTGACAGGTATATTTGAATTAGTTTCATTTCAATGTTACTAGAACCCACTTAACAGGCTTTCCTCTTCAATCTTCCATTTTCTTTTGCTGTGCAGAAAATCAATACGAAGTTAAAAAGGGAAATTTAGCTAATGTTAAAAGAGGTTAACCTTTCCTCGTTTAGAGACAAATCTACTTTAAAATCATGCTAAATAGATTTCTTATTTTTAATTTTAAAATGAAAGGTTTTTTGTTGTTGTTTGTTTGTTTGTTTGTTGCAGTTTTTGGCAGGGGCTGGGTTAGAACCCACCACCTTCGACATATGGGCGTCCTACTCCTTTGAGCCACTGGCACTGCCCTAAAATGAAAGTTTTTGAAAAAATTACTTTATATCTCAATCTTTCTTTTGTTGCATAGATTCGCTTTCATGTTTAAAATGGTATTTGAAGAGATAAAGATTTCCCTTAACAGGCATATCTAACAAAATATGTGATTAAACATCTGATATAATTATAAGCAATAAAGCTAAAAACTGGTAAAGGCCAGAGCACTTTCAGCTTAATTTATTCTGCGTTTTCAAAGGTCTAGTCTAGGATATTATTGAACTAGATGTCAAAAGATTTTTGTAATATATATACTTTCATAGTATAAGTCATTTGTAAATAGTGTGGCTGATAATTATTTGATTTTTATCTTAGAGTAAAATCTTTAAAGTACAAGTATTTGGGGGGATTTATTATTACAATATTCACAGAGTAGCTTCTGTTTGTGGGACTTCCAGCATAAGCTGAACTTTAACGTAAAATTGACTGATATTCTTGTGAGGTCACTAGTTAATACGGTATGCACTGAGATTTCTGTTATAAAAATACTACAAAGATCTTATAGAGATCTGTAGCTCAGTTTGAACTGGAAAAATAAAATGATTTAAAACATGTAGTTAGGCAATCTGGTTGTTTAGATCATTTCAGCTCAGTTAGAACCAATTCAGACTCACAGAATAAGTACCATTTATTGATTTGTTTATTTAAAGATACACACAGTTCCCTTGAAATTTCAATGATCTTAATTGCACCCACTGACTTACATTTGGTTGCCTGTTATGGAGAAGTCTCACTGAGCTACTGCTGTTCTTTTCAGCAAGTAGTGGATTTCAATTTACTCTTCCTCTGCAAAAAAATAGAAATCAGTTTCTCTGCATTTGTGAACCTGAGATCAGAAAAGAAGTTCTGACACTTACAACTCTACTTAGAGAGATATGTTTTAATGTTGTTTGATCTTTTATTCACTATATGCATTTATTTAAATGTAATAATAAACTTAATTTATATAACAAATGTATTAATCTAAATTATTGAATAATAAAAAAAGTACGTACAATGAACCATCCATCCCACTTAATAGCATCAAATGCAGTCTATACCTTGTGATGCTGATAATAAGGCTTTGCCACATTTTTCTGTTGTTTCCAAAACATTGAATGGCACAATTTGTCACAAGGATTTAAATTGTTTAACAATATAATTTCCATGTAGAATCATAAAAATTTGCAAATGACTAAATTTTCAGCATTGTTTGATTTTACGAAAATTTAATTTAAAGAATATCATAGCTATTCTTCTACCCATCAAAGCATCAGATGTTTTTGATGGAATAGTGAATTCCATGTTGTATTTTATTGATACTATAAAGTAGTGACACATGGTATATGCTGCTTAGTGCTATAGTGGTTTACTATATATGAAATGAAGCTTCTATCCACAGGAAACTAAGCAGACATGCTAGAAGGGGAACAAAGTCAGCACTGTAGACAGACATGTAAAAAATAAATTGTTATATACTAACTAGGGAAGAAAAGTACATACTTGTCTTAATAGATAAAGATCCATGTATTTGTAGAAAGTCTGTGGTTTTAAATAGAGACCTCTACAGTGCAAAGACTCTATTCAAATACCCTTGAGAAATTTACATCTAAAATACCTCAGAATTTTCAAGTGAATTTAGCCCACAAAAATTAAATTAATAAAAATAAGTTATATTAGAAAAATTTAGTTTCTTATAGCCCAAACCCTTAATGACAATTCAATAATGGTTTTGCAAGGTATTAACTTTAATTAATCCTAATTAAATATCTTAATATATTGAAAAAAAAAAAAAGAGAGGGAGAGGTGATGAGATCTTTTAAAAAAACAGGCAAAGAGCTAGAATCCAAGGGCATTTCCATACCTTACCAAATGGCAAAGGACCAAAATAATGTCCACTAGAGAGGCAAAGTTTTAGGGGTCAAGGGAAGCTAATTATTCCTTTGCCTGTCATGGGAAAATATGCCAATACTGCCTAAACATTTTCTTAGTAATTTTCCTTCTTTAAAAATGTGATATATATACTTTCATATGTGCAATTAAGTGTTTTTTTTAAATTAAATCATAACTGTGTACAATTACGAGGTACAATGTGCTGATTCGATATACAATGTGGAATGTTTAAATCAAACTAATTAACATAGCCTTGAGCATTGATCGGTTAGTTCCAATTTGGTATTGAGTACAGGTGTTTGTTTCTTCATTCTTGAGATGTTTCACTTAGAAGAATGGTTTCCAGTTTCATCAGGTTGTCGTGAAAGATACTAGATCTCCATTTGCTATATACATATATACACCACATTTGATCAATCCATTCCATGAACTGGTAGGCTCTTGAGTTGTTTACACATCTTTGCAGTAGTGAATTGGGCTCTTATAAACATCTGAGTGCAGATGTCCTTTTTATAAAATGATCTGTTTTCCTTTGGATATCGACCCAGCAGTGGGATTGCTGGATCAAATCATAGACCTGATTTAAGTTTTTTGAAGTATAATTTTCCCTAGGGGTTGTGCTAGTTTGCAGTCTACTAACAGTGTGTAAGAGTTCCTTTCCCTCTACATTCATGCCGGCATCTATTATTTTTGTACTTTTTGATACAAGCCATTCTCACTGATGTTAGTTAATGTGTGATTGTGGTTTTGTTTTGCATTTCCCTAATGATTAGAGATGTTGAGCATTTTTCCCCTAAATTTCTTGGCCACTAGTACGTTGGTGCGAATCAACGCAAAACAAATAACAAGTACTCAGTTAATTTGCATTGAACTGAGGGACCTGGGGGGGCCCCCACCAGCAAGTACTTGGCAAGGAGAAACAAAGGCGTAGATTCCTCCAATGTTTCTCACAGGCTTTTATTGAAATTCCTCACAGGCTTTTATTGAAATCTCAGGAATGAGAAAAAACAGCATAGGGGCAAGCTTCAGAGAGAGTCAAGGTTAAAAAACAAGTAGTTTTTCTTAAACTGCATGGTGGAACTCCCAACACATCCTGTGTACTGCACTTCTGTCTGTGTTAACCTTATCACTGCTAATATATTACTTAGGGCTGAGACAGAGTGCCGTGTCTAGAAAGTACTGTTTTCAGTACTCATGGGCATCGGTAATTCTTGGATTTTGCCCAGATCATTCTGTCCCTAGTGCCTAGCACTTTTAATCCTAAGCTCTATCCTACACTAGTATATCTTCATTTTTAAAGTTTCTGTTCATGTCCTTTTCCCATTTTTTAATGGAGTCATTTGGTGTTTCTCATTGATTTGCTTGAGTTCTTTGTAGGTTCTAGTTAATAAGTCCTTTACATGAATATTTCTGTCATTTTGTGAATGGTCTATTTCCTCTTTTGATTGTTTCCTCTCAATGAAAATCAAGTTGGAGGGAGAAGGGAGGAGCAGATGAGTAAATTTGTATCTGTTGGGTATAGTGCAATGTTATTTGGGCGAAAGACACATACTTAGAACTTTGAATCCATACAAAAAAACAAACTATAAATAAAACATGTGTACCCCCTAATATTCAGAAATGAAAAAAAGCATTAAAAAAAGAGCACACAAAACATTACTAACTCTGTAAAAGCAAATCAAACCACAGACATCCACACATGTGAAATTAGTCACTTGAATATTAAGTTACTTCCTTTCTGCATAGTGGAACTTCAGGTCATTTTCACTTTATTCCTTATTATTTTTTAGTGTATGAATTCTATGCATATCTTTAGCTATTAGTATATAACAAACTGTTCTAGCTATTAGTATATAACAGACTGTCTCAAACGTAGTCACTTATAAAACATTAATTTTGCTAAGAATTCTGCAATTGGGGCAAAGCTCACTGGGGATAGCTTGCCTCTGTTCCACTTGGTATCGTCTGAGACAGGTCAATGGCTTGTCCATTCATGTATCTGGAAGTTGACATGAAATATTAGCTGGGACTTGTTCACATGAGATCTGTAGTCACCCAGTCTAATGAAGTCTCCTGTGTATTTCTACCATATTCCTTATATCATTTTCTTCATAGTGCTTATCACTAGATAAAATTGTTCTGTTTATTTAGAATTACAAGAATGTTAATATGCATTGTGTCTGTTTTATTTATTGTTGCAGCTTCAGAGCAAGGGATCAGAACTATTTTAATCATTCTCTGTTAATTACATACTTTCATCAAGAGAAAGCAAATATGTCAGAAAGTGATATAGGAAGCTTTATACTAATTCCATGGGGGAAAAAATGAGAGGCAGGACTTGAAGCCTCACATAATACGTGATAGTGAAGGCACTGGAACTCTGGAGAAGTGACATCCCTCGCAAATGGAAGTTCAGTCTCAACAACTGCTACTTTGTATTGTGTATCAATTTCAGTTGTATTGGTCTTGTAATTTTTTTTTCTGCTTAAGACATTAATTTGTTTGTTAAAAATTAAAGTTAATTTCTAGCTTGAGATTTTCTCATAAAGCAATATTAAATAAAAACTAAAAATCAGCAAAAGAGATTGTAGGTATATATATATATATATTTGATTTAATGGACTTATACTTCAGATGAAATATAATTAGTTGGCATTGTGACTTAGATATACAGTAATTCCTTATTAAGTTTACTTATTCAAATAAATCTCTAGGAGCTTGATAAACTCAGAGATTACTGAAGTGAACTAGTGCTGGAACTTCTAACGTTGACGACCAGCCTCTAAACACTGGTTCTTAAAATATTTCTTTAAATGGCCCGTACAAGCAATGGGTTATCTTATTCATTACTACTTACAGAGTGCTTAGTAAGTTTTGGGCACTCTGGTGTTGGTCGTATAATGCTGTGTCACATGTCACTTCTGACACTTCTTGCCACAGGGCCCAGGACTGGCCAGGTCTCGGGTCCAGCTTAACTAGGTTCCGGACGCGGTCCGCTAAGTTACCTTGCTCAGGTTCAGTTTCTCTTAGGTGCCTGAGGGCTATCTACTTTAGCTAGAGAGAGAGAGAGAGAGAGTCTTAGAGAGAGTAAAGCAGTCTTCTTAGAAAGATAGATCTCAGTCTTTGGCAGAGCTTGGTGATCTTCAGCAGAGAGATACTGAGCTCGTGTTCTGCAGGCAGGAGAGGAGACAGAGTCAGAGTAAGCGGGTCTGTGATAGAATGCGCATGTTCCCAACTGCCTTCTCCTCTAGCCTAATATAAGGCTCATCTCATGCCTCTCGACACCACAGGTGTAAAGATCACCAATTCCCCACTGCTCACATCTCACGAGCTCTCATGCTTTTTAGGAGAGCTAAATCCCTCTCCATGCCCTTTCCACCCAGGTGTTCCATTATTGAGCTTTACAGGTATTTCTTATAACTCTCACTCCTCCTAGCCATAGGCTATACGGGCTCCAACAATTCTGAGTAAAAATCAGGTAGCTTCAGATCTCCTGGGTTTAAAGAACTCTGAAAAATGTATGAAGTTTATTGGATTAGTAATGTTAAATATGTTAATATTTCTGTATAAAAATTTCAGGGATCAATAATATTTGAATATGATCAACAGATGAGAATTTCATGTATTGAGTTTTAAAATCAACATTGTTGTCTAAAAAGAAAAGAAATGTGTAACCAAAGCATACTGAGCCTTTTCATTAGTTAACATAGCTTTTAATGTACTAACCAGATGAGGGGCCCAACAGTACTGTTAAATTTAAGAACTCTGTTTCCAGCTGCCAGTGCTCTTGTCAAGAACCCAGATGGTGCTTTTGGAAGAACACATTTTCAATAATTTGGCATCATTTCATTCCTTCATTAGTGAAAAGAGTTTCATAAATTAAGTGGGTTGTGCTAGACCAAGAGTTTTAATATATTTAATTATTTTTACCACATTTGAAACTATAAAGTGTGGATATGCATTTTAAGATGAAATAACTTTCTAAGAAAAGTACTACTTAAGAATTAGTATTGAGGGTGGCACCTGCGGTTCAGTGAGTAGGGCGCCGTCCCCATACACCGAGAGTGGCGAGTTCAAACCTGGCCCCGGCCAAACTGCAACAACAACAACAACAAAATAGCTGGGCATTGTGGTGGGCATCTATAGTCCCAGCTACTCGGGAGGCTGAGGCAAGAGACTCACCTAAACCCAGGAGTTGGAGGTTGCTGTGAGCTGTGTGACACCACGGCACTCTACTGAGGTCGATAAAGTGAGACTCTGTCTCTACAAAAAAAAAAAAAATTAGTATTGAAATGAGATCACTTTGTTCTGTTGATTATTATTAGAATCTGGTGATATTGAGTGGTGACTGTGGCTCAAAGGAGTAGGGCACCAGCCCTATATACTGGAGGTGGTGGGTTCAAACCCAGCCCTGGTTAAAAAAAAAAAAAAAAAACTGCAAAGAAAAAACAAAAGTTTATAATATGTTGATATTATGAGTCTAATATCAAGGTTCTTTTTTTTTTTTTTTTTTTTTGGGACAGATCCTCACTTCGTCACCCTTGGTAGAGTGCTGTCACATCACAACTCCCAGAAACCTCTGTCTCTTGGGCTTAGGCGATTCTCTTGCCTCAGCCTCCTGAGTAGCTGGGACTACAGGCACCCACCACAATGCCTGGCTATTTTTTATTGCAGTTTTTCTGGGGCCGGGTTTGAACTCATCACCCTCGGTGTATGGGGCCAGCGCCCTACTCACGGAGCCACAGGTGCCGCCCTCAAGATTTTTTTTAGAGTTGTTTAGCACAAGGACGTACTCCATGAGGCAGGAAACCCAATTCTAAAAATATGAAAGCATTGACAGAATCAGTGCATTTTGAGGTCAATATAACATGTTCTGCTGGGATCCAATCCCAGTGTTGCATGTCAAACTCTCTCCTAGTCCCTTCAAAATGCCTAAAGCCCTTAATATAAGTATTGGTCATTCCTCTCCACCATGCTGATGTTTGTGATGTACTTTATGATGTCAAGGGGTCCCATAAATTCTTAGTTGCCTGCTTTTTCAATCTTATTGTTTGTGCAATGATTTTATTAGAGGATCAACAGTGTCATTGTCACATTGATTGTGGTGCTTATTTTTTTTTATCATTGTTATGGATCTAAATAATTTAAAAGAGTCCATAACCAATGCAGAAGAGTGTGGTAGAGCATTGAGTAGTGAAACTTCTTGGCTATATTAGCCAATAACACTATAGCAGTTTCCCTGAAAGCAGATTGTGAGATGGAGATTAATCTGCAGGTGGTTCATCAGGAGAGTTTCTGGTTTCTGGGATCAGCATGGCAAAGGAGGCTGGAAGAAGCAGGAAAGGGCAAGGACAAAGGGAGATCTCATCTGTGAAGTAGTCTTTCTTTGGCATCATTTAGTTTCATTTCTTTATTTCAGAATATTATGCAGGTGCACATGCTTTGGTTACATAAATCGCTTTTGTACATTTTAAGTCAAAGTTAGTTAAGTATACCCTTCACCTAGAATGTGTGTATTGTGCCAGTTAGGTGTGAATTTACCCAACCTCTCCTTCCCCCTCGTATGTACTTTATTTCTATTGAGTTTTACTGGTGATGCGGTCTTGATGAAGGCTTCAGTTAATGCCTTAGGGAGTTTTCAATCGGAAAGGGCCTTTCAGGGGTGTCCCAAATTAGGGCAAAGGACCAGATAATTCATCTCCCCATGGCCTACCAGCTATTGGATATAACCTGACTGTTCCTCTGATACCTGAAACCTGAGGTCATTTTGCCAACACATTCCCAGAAATATTTGAGTCCTAAGGGAAGAATTGGGTGATGCTGCATCCGTCCCGAATACTCCTTGGCCAATATTATACAATAAAATATTCTATACTCTCTCATTGGCTGAGAAAACACATTAGTGCTCAGAGAATGAGGAGGAATTCATGTAGCATTATTTCCCTGATTTGTTTCATATACACACATGTACACATGCATAGAAATATAGACTGTATAAAGATAGCCATTTTTAAGATGTAGTTGAATTATTACTTGTAATTAGAATTGTACTTCTTCTAATTACACATGCACATATGCACCCACACACATATACAAATACAGATGACTTTGTTATTCCTGGAAAATATTTTATTTAAAAATTTCTTTAAAAAGTACTGAAGGTTGATATGAGTAAGATGTATTTCAAAGTGCTCATTCAAAAATGACTGAAGGAATTGCTAAATTACATAATGTCTTCTTAGTTATCCCTGTACATGGTATCTAGCTTTGTACTATGGCATTTTTATACTTAATTATCTATTCCTACTATTAGTTTATAAAGTATTAGACAAAAGAGATTTCCCTTCATGACCTCAATAACTTATAGTGGGAATTACATATTGAAATAATAATATAACTTCATAGGCCAGAATGAAAACCACAGCTTTAAGGTGCATCAAGCACTTCATGGCCTATCTTGAAAAGCTTGTGAATATTTATATCTCTTTTTCTTAGGATATTTTCTTTATCAGAGAAATGTTTTTAAACATTAAAATGTCTGATTTTAAAACAATCAGATGGACATTCTATGACATTTCTATGATATCGAGTATTATAAGTGACATGTAAACTGTCTTGCTGATTTAATGACATGGCCCAACAATCTTTCAGTCTGGTATTCGGACCACCATGGGTCTCAATTAGTTCCAATTTAAGGACAATCATTTTTTTCTAACTGTACCTGATTTATTGAGGAGTGAGCTGGGCCGAGACTACCAATTCACTGAAGATTGGTTAATAAATAGTAAATGGATGGAAATACAACTTCATTCAATTCAAATGTGGAATGGAAATCAGACAGTGACCTTAAGGTCTCTATACTTTTAATTTCATTTATTCAATATCTATTGCTTCCTAGTGCATATTTGAAGTATGAAAGATTATCAGTGAAATGTTCTTATTGAAAGGTCACCCCTTCTACATATGTGTGTGGGTATGAATTTCTGAAAATATGTTAAATTTTAATGATAAACTAAAAAATAAATGATTATTTTTAGAATTTGAAATATATATGTTTCAAAATTTGCTATTCTTAGTAAGCTTTGAAAATAACAATCAATATATGTATAGAACTATAAATACATTACATAATGTAATTTTGGTATGGAAAAAATTGAAGACAATGGCTCATTTTGCCTCATTGTGTAATAAGAATTTACAAAAACAATTAAATAGATACTAGAATGTTATGCATGCAAAGACTTTGTTCCTCTAGTCATTACTATAACTTCAGTACTTTGTATGGTGCATACTTAACAGTAGACTTAATAAACATTTGTCAAATAAGTGAATGGGTTTATATTTTAAGTAACATTTGCTAAATCCATCTACATAAAAATTCTTTATGTATATATTTTTCAATGAGCCAATAGTTACTGAATAATATTTGGCTCATGGATACAGAAAGAGGTGAATATTATCATTTATTGCTGGTCAACATGTGTAAGTAAAACATCTTTTTGAAATCAATTTATGTAACTTATGACACAAATCTGCCCACTCCTTTTGTGGGTTTGAATTAACTTTGGAAATAAGTACCTTTCTCTTTGCATCATTTAAATGTACTATATTTCTTTTACATTGAAAATGTTGTGTTATATGTTAAAGGACATAACATAATGTCATTGGCAGTGTTCTTCATAATTCTTTTAAAATGCACTAAATGATATTCTATCTGCATCATTAGGTTACCATACAACACTGTCCTTTGAGAATATGGTTTTGCTATCATTTCTAGTTGTAATTACTTCTAGCAAAAACTGTACAGGCTTATTGAAATGACTTGATGTGTGAAGGTTGAGAAGACAATGCCAACAGTCATTGTAAATAACCACAGCCTGACTTCATGGCATGTTTATTTCACATACATTCACCCGTACAAGATGCCATATTTCTGAGTATGAGTTTCAAGCCTTTCAGAATTTATGCTTCCTCCATAAAGGTCTGAAGTTAGAAATTTCCTGTAGCTCAGAGTTTCTCACCCTCAGCCCTTTCGACATTTTGGACCAGATAAATCTTTGCTTTGAGGGGTAAACTGTGTGTGGTAGGATGTTCAGCAATATTTCTTATCTCCACCTAATGCATGCCAATTGAACACTCGCATGGTGAAAATCAGAAATATCTCCGACATTGCCAAATAGCTTGCAGAGGCAAAATCACTTCTGGTTGAAAACCACTGTGTATCTCTTTTGTCTTTACTGCAGGTGTGTGTGTTAGAGAAGTTTCTGGGGCATTTCAGTACCCCCAGATTATGCCAGGCTCAAACTGAGAATTGTTAGATGTTAGGCACCCGAGAAGAGGTGACATAGAACGATCAAAAGGAGAAATGGACATCCTGACCAGCAGCTTTCTTGGAGGTAGTACTAGCATTACTCTAACAGACAACAGCCTAGTTATTTTTCTCTCTACATAGTGGTCTATTACAGGACAAGAGGTATTAGAAAGGTGATTCTTTCACTCTTGAAAGTATAGAGTTTTATTGGTTAGGCTTCCTCACATTAGAGGAGCCCCAAGAAAGCCTCCCCAGAGCCTTCTGCATTCACGTTCTCACTGTGAAGCGGCCAAGATTAAATTGCCGTATGAACACACAACATGTGGCTTCGCCAGTTACCTGTCATTGCACATTTCAGTTGTTTCCAGTGTTTGTTATGCATAAAAAATATTTCAGGATTGTTGTCTAATTGGATGTGTGTGTTGATTTTCATTTTCATTTGTCCAAATATCAAGGCATAAAGTTTCTAGGTCAGGGGGATAAATGTATGTTTGAGGAACAGTCAAAACTTTTTCCAGTTAGTGTTTTGTCATAAGGGCATAAACAAGTCATAAAAAGAGGAAAGTAACTTTGCTTTTTCTCTTTCTGCTCTCTTCTCTGAAACACGGGAACGACTAAGGCCCTAAGTAAAAGAATAACTGAGCTACAGTTTAAAGCAGTGGTTCTTAACCTTCCTAATGCCATGTCCCTTTAATACAGCTCCTGTGGGTTGTGACCCACAGGTTGAGAACTGCTGGTTTAAAGGAAGTGTTGGGAAAAAATTAAACTCTTTGATATTTATGCCTCCAAGAATTGAGATCAGTGAATAAATGTATTTTACACCGACGCATAAATATATACACATGTATATATCAATATGCAGATGAAAAATGTCTAACATATAAGCCTAATTTTAAAATGTGGAAATAAAATTTATTTTCTAAGAGGCCTCAGCTTAGCTCTGGAACTGCCAGTTCTCATGGAGATAAAACAAACATTCACCTGATAATTATGACTCTTTCCACTATTTCTGTTACTTTGGGTTAAAACTGAGTTATTTTGTGAAATTAATTTGAATTTAATATTCAAACCTAATACATAAATACAAAAATACATAATGAAGAGTTTCTTTACACTTTCTATCTGCCCAGGTGAGGTCAGTGACGTGTCCAGAGGCATTTGAGCAGTACTGATGTCCATGGGAGTCATCCAGGCCATGGAGGCGATGGTCATGCTTAAGTGCACAGTCATGCTTCAGTTTTTCATCATCATCCTCTGTCCTCACTGTACCTGCTGCCCAAGTCTCCAGACTGGTTTATTTAAGGTAAATGAGCAATTAGGGAGCCCATATGGACCCTAATGATAGAATCATGCAGTTCTAAGTAGTGTTATTGATGGCTCTGCTAAGCTCTGTCCTTCCCTTGGTTTCCTAACTTGCTGCTATTTATTCTAGAACTTCTGCTAGAGAATGCAGTTATGGGCAAAGTTTAATTTAGTTCTCTGGAATTTTAACTCTGGCAACTCTGGCTTTTGTATGCGTGCTTTAGTGTAATTTGTTTAACAAGTAGCAGGTGCTATTTTCCCTTTAAAGTTATTGCTAATACTGTTTGCAATTTTTCTTACATTTGAGTTCCACTTGCTTTAGCTCATTTTGTAAATATTCCTTTACAATTTTTAACCATATAGTTCGATGACATTTTCAGAATCTGTTAATATCATTAAAGTACTTATTTCACCTGTATATGAATTTTGCCTCCGAGGTTTGTGAAATCCATTTTTTATTCAGCACCTGCTTTTGTAATGCAATATAATATAGGTACCCAAATAGTGGATTTTATGAAAATTAGGTATATATGAATATTAAAATATTAAAAGTAGAAAATTTGACTAAAACTATAACAAGAATTAAAATGAACACTACGAAAGCAAATACATCCCTGTATCATGCCACCATCCTCTCTAAAAGAATAATTTCTAAAGAAATCAAAGTGTTAGACATAAGGAGGTGGATGAGAGGACACGATAATTGTTGTTACATTATATTCTTATGTCATCTAGGAAAATAAATGTCTAAGATAAGTCAGCATTCACTGTGTTAATTATTCATAAAACCAACTCTGGTCTTCAACCATTTATAAAAGGTCATTAGGTTGCCTCTGTCTTTCAAATATAAAATAAAATCCCTGCTGAAAGATTTTCATTTTTTTCATAAGAAAAACATAGTTTTATTTTTTTCTCAAAGACAAACATTGATTGTAAATTCCTTTTTGCTAACATATGCTTCAAACTTAACATTTAGAATTGTTAAGAATAATTTAATTTTTAATACTTTATTAAGTATAAATTATCCTTGAAAGAAAAAATATTTATGAGAATTAAATAGTCAAATTGAATTTGAAATACGTTAAAGTGTTGCATTATTAAAATTATAAATATGTATTTAAATTGACTCTTTGGATTACTTTATTTTCCTTCTTATAATATAATGTTATTTTTCTGATTAGACAATTTTGGGATATTTCTATGAATGTTCACTGTACAATTATTTTGAATTCTATGCTTTTGAAATTTTTCTCAGTTAATGTATTTGAAAGGTATTTGTTTGTAATTATATTACTGAAATATTGTGGATCTCATTTTTCCATGTTAACAATATTGCCACAAATCCTAAACAGCATAATTTTATTAATGTATTATATTTCCCATGGTATCATTGAATCTGCATCAAAGTCTTACAAATCTGCAATCAAGGAGCTGTTGGCCTGGGCTGTGGTCTCCTTTAAGGTGTGACTTTGGCGGCGTCCACTTCCAAGTTCACCTGATGGCAGCTGGTTTCAGTTCCTTGGCAACTTTCGTCTTGAGATCCTCAGTCTCTTGCTTACTGTTAGCTGGAAGCCACCCTCTGTTACTCACCATATAGACCTCTTCATAGCACATATTGCTTTATTAATGGAAAGGCGGGTGAGAGAGAGCCTGCTGGGAAGGCAGAATTAAGTCTTTAAGTGACAGAATCATGAATGTGACATCTCATCACCTTTCCCATATTTTATCAGATGCTAATAATGGATTTCTAGCCAGTTTCTACCCCCGTCAAGTGATAGGTCCCACCCATATTTAACGGAAGAGGATTAGACAGGGCATAAATACTTTACAGCCCATCCTTCAAGACAAGTTTTTTTGTTGTTGTTTAATTTTCATTGACTTTAGAGAATTAACTTACTACATACATTTGTGAAGTAATTTTACAGAGTTGTTGTGTTTACATTGCGTGCAATTTTAGGTCACAGATTAGAAAAGTGTAGTATTTGATTATTCACTGGTAAAAAGAAGGTGGGGTTTATAAATGAGTTCACTCATAGTAAATCCATTATATTATCTAACTTTGTTATGGGTTATTTCTAAAGGGAAAGAACAGAAACTTGCTTTGAAAAATGACTATATGTCATGTGTTGGTATGATAATTTTAATTGTGTCTAATTTCATTAGTGTGAATATTGAAAAACTGAGGTTGACTATCAAAGGTTATTTTACTAACACAAAACAAAACAACAAACGAACAAAAAGCTCTCAAATCCTTTTTTGATTAGTCCAGGAAATATCTGCTGGTACTTCAGCTCATAGATTAAAAGAAATCAAGTACATACATGCATGTGTAAGTGGGAAACAAACAAACAAACAAAAAATCCCAAATATTTCTCCTGTGTAGGAAATAAAAATTGTACGGTCAGATGATAGACAAAGTAGGAGGGAGAGTACTAAAATCAGGCTGATTAGCAACAAGAAAAGCACAAATTATATGGAGTAAATTAGTGAGATATTTCAGTGTTCAATTAGGACAAAGGATTCTAATCTTCTGTATGTTAAGTTTCTTATATGCACCAATACTTTGTTTGGAAAAACAAGATTAAACTATAAAATGTTATACTAAGTTTATTTTTAAATTTATTGAAAATAAATTTATTGAAAATGGCATTTGTGGGTAATGAAAAGCAAAGAGATTGAGTTTAAAATCTGGCAAAAAGAGTAGAAAATACTTGTATGAGTGAGACGCCATGAAATTTGAGTCACCCCCAGTTCATATGAATCCCTAAAAAGCTTTGGCATTCTTCCGATGGCATCACAAAGAACAAAGACACTTGAGATGAATCCTGCACAAATTCACAATCATGCTGTGCAGAGAATATTTTAGTTTTTGTTACAGTGAAGATTTGGAATCCTAGGGATGATAACGATTTACCCAACATTCCTTAGGTAGTAGTTAACAGATTAGGATTCAATCCTAAGTGAGTCTAAATCCACATGAAATGTTCCTGTCTCCATGTTTTGTATGGATACGTAATGGAGGACATTGGAAACAGCTACAATGGTGTGAGGAAGGCCGTGATTCTTAATCCCAGATCATTGTGTGTATGTGCCTGTGCACACTTATGTGTGTATGAAAAAGTGATTCATGAACAATGAAATAACAAGTGATAGTCAAGAAGCAAGCAGTGTGTGTTTTGGCATTATAGGCAAGTTGCAATGGAGTTGACATGCTACACTTTTTTTTTTAGCAAAGCCTAAGTGAAAAACATGGAAAAACTCAAACTGCTCACACAGGCTTTTTTTGGCCTGTAAAGTATGATATGATATTAGAAGAGATGACTTAACAGATAATTTCACTACAATATTTAATTAAAATAGCATGATTTTTTAAGACTCGAGGGCATTATTCCTATGCACTAGTAACTCATGACTGTATTACATATTTTACGTCCGGAAAAATTATAAAATACTACAGTGATTTTTCTCTATCCCTGCTAAAAAGTTTTAGTAATTTATATGTAGCTTTTTAAAATAAAGAACATTGAAGGTATTCATTTTCCCAAAATAAGCGGGTATTAGTGTGCTTGTAAAAATTGCAACTTTGAACACCATTTGAGCAATTAAATGAAATGATTATTAATTCAGAAGAAAAGCTTGCATAAATGTGAACTGGTGTATAGAGGATAATCAAATTGTAATTCCAAAAGGTTAATGTGGCAATTTACTTGTCCTGATTTTTTAATTTAGATAATAGTGCAGATTTTGGCAATATGGCAAATCAATCTCTGACTAATTTTTCAACATATATAGAAATTGTACATCTGTGCTAAGGTTTTTGTATGATACCTTATAACAATATATTTGATATCAATTATTTTCTTATATACCACATGCCAAATTAAATTAGCATTTAGGTTTCAATATTCTGTAACTATTTCATATGAAAGAATAAAAAAATCAATTTATACACCAGCTGGCTGATGAGTCTCCTTGCAAAGAGTAAACAGTAAATTTTTGTAATTATGCTGTAACATTTAAGTTTCCTTCTTCATCACTTAATTCTGGACACATTTGATTTCTGAGGCAAACTGTGTTGTTTTATTTTACATTTTCTTTTTTGGTAACTGATAGTTTTAATCAGGATTTTGGGGGAAAAGGAGATAAACTATATACTTTTTAATTTTCAAATGATAAAACATCTAAGGAAATGCTTATTTGCCCTATTGAATAAGCTATAAACTCTCACAACTACAATTAAAAGCAGAGAGAGGGAAGGAGGGAGGGGGTGGGGTGTCCGTGTGTGACACACCTTTTGGGGGCAAGACACAATTGTAAGAGGAACTTTACCTAATGAATGTAATCAGTGTAACCTAGTTTCTTGTACCCTCAATGAATCCCCAACAATAAATTAAAAGAAAACAACTCTATAGTGTGTTATAATAACTACAGTATATTTTTTAGTTCTTCTTCTACTACTGTTATTTCTTTATAGTTGATACAGATAAATGTCTTTCAGTTTATTTTTTACAGAGCAATTCAATTAGTAGTCAAATTTTTATTCTAATTTGTGTTGTATATGTACAATGTAATTTGGAAATTGATTTACATTTGAAGAATATTCACTAGAAAGTAGCCTTTTTGAGGGCCAATTTTATTACTCTGATAAAAAGTACACTTCGAAAATGTTTCTAAAGCATTTATCTGATAAAATTCACTACATAATAAAGCATTATTTTGAGCATTTTGTTGGAGATCCGTGTATATGGCAATTAGTACCTTAAATTTTTCATTTAGTGTCTAAGGATGATTTCAGCTGAAGGAATTTACAAATAGACTCAGAAATAAAATGTGAACTTTCTGCAAAATGTGGTTTCTTCTACACACTTATACATTTTTGGTACATTAAGCCTTACAGCTATGCATGTTTTCACATAAGAGTTTGTCAGAAAACAACATATAAGAATATAAATCTCTGATGGGAGTCTCATAATTACTAGATTAGAATGGGTCGTAAAGAATAACAGCAGGAAGAAACGTGTTATTCAGGAATTTTTTAATTTCCATCTCCATATTTTCATTCTATACTTTCTTCCCTAATATAGAAAAGCAGACTCTAAAATACTGAGACAGCATTTAGAGATTAAAATGTCATAAGTAATATATTTCTAAAACAGAAACAATCAGAGACTGATAGACTATATATTAATGCATAAGATTTAACATTAATTAAAACACATGGTTAGTGTTAAATTGAATTGACATTTCTCTATTTACTCTTTTAATTCTACTTTAAACATTAAGAGTATTTCTCAGAGATATTGTGGTTACTTCTTGGTATATGGCATTGAACACATTTATATCATTTATGTTTCAAGTATACGTACATTTATATATACATATGTAATTCTGCATGCCTTTATTTTGGGAAATTTTAATTATTTTTGGATGTTTATACTTCATTTATGAACCTTCAGTTACCCGTGCAGACATGAGCTGTACATGATTTTCAAATTTTCTTTCAAAGCAACAGAAATAAAGATGTGTATTTATATTAGTGTAGTTTTTTGAAATATAATAATAAGCAATATTAAATGTGCTAAAGACATTGTGGAAACTTGGAGAACATCATAAAACTCACATTTTGCAATAGAGTAGGAATATAATATGTATGTGCATATATTTAAGACAGAATTATGGAAGTTAGTTTATTTCATGCCTTACCTTTATAGATGAGAATAAATAGTATTTTAAAAGGCATGGAGAATACTTTGCTCATGGAAAATGATTCTGTGTTTATAATTTACAATTTTTCTTTCTTTTATCAACCGACACTTTAATTTTGATATTAGTTCACAAATTGGCTTCTTTGGTGTGTCATCATGAAGCATCATTTCTTTAATACAGCCATACAGTGTGGCTATATTTTAATTGCACAGAGATTTTTAGCACAAAAAATAGGACTGAAGACAGAGGGTAAAGGAGCATGTGAGACAGAAGTGTCTCAGTCAAGTAGTGAATTAGGTCTACAAATGTATTAAAAGTTCTATAAATTAAGAAGTTCAAAATCCTTACTCTGATACATATTTATATTGCAATGTGTAGGAGATATCAAACTTTACCAATAAACTTTAAACACATTGATGACAGAAACTGTGTGTGTTTTATTGTTACATAACAAGTACTTATATAGATTTATCTCATTTCTTTGAGAAAAATTTTTTTGACAAAATGCCATTTTATACATTTTCAAATTTTTTATTTTAACATCAGAAAAAATCATTTATGTGATTGGCTCGTGGCCATCTTCTTTTGGCATATGATAAAGTATTTTGATATTATCTCTGTTTTGAAGGTAATTAAAAGCTTAAGTGCTGAGATGCATACACACATATATACCTAAAGTTCTTTTTTATTTTCCTAATGTAAGCTAGATGGTGAGGCAGGGTAATATTATTTATATTCTAAAACAATGACATACATTGGGGAACCATGCAGAAATGAAACATAGCTATCATAAGCGTTGTCCTTTGATTTTTCCAGAATTGCTTGGGAGCATTGTGTCATTAAAGGACCATTAGTGTGATATTTTTTAGCATCTATTGCCTATGTTGGTTTCTAATTTTCAAATCATGATGCCAAATGAGTAACTAAGAGGAGCAACTAGAATCAACAAAGGAAAAACGATTATAAGTAACTCTTGGCAATAGGAGAACTCTGACAAAGCATTCTTTTTTCTATTCATGATTTAGTTATCTGGATAACCACTAAAAGAGAAAACAAAAATTCAGCCGCATGATGGAGCTTATGATAAAACGGTAAAGGTAGTATCAACTGGCAATATGAAAACGTTAGGCAAAATAGTCTTACATTCTACTGGTTCCCTCATTCATTTTAGTATGGGTATGGGTTAGATAATAAAATGTTTCTGGATTTTAATTCATTGAAAAGTTGTCTTTTGTGGTACTCTGAAGCTTAAGCGGCATGACTGACATGGTTTAACAAATAAATGCACATGACTACATAGGCCATAAACACTTACATTTGTCTAGAGAAGTACTTCTCAAACTTCAGTACCCCCGAGAATCACCCAGAGAAATTAGCTAAACTGTGCATTCCTTGTCCTTATCCCCTGAGACAGTGATTCAGTAAGCTGTGCATTGAGCCCAGGTAGTTATCCTGCTAATCAACTCCCAAGTGATACTGTGCTGCTGGGACATTATTTCTGTTCAATGGTTAAAATGTCATCTTTATTAGTTGCTAGAAAACTACTTGTACTGCTATTTTGTAGTATATTGTGAATTCTGAGAGAAAAGTTATAGTGTACTTAATTATTCTATTTTCTAATGCATGCAGAACCAGTTTAGAAAAAGAAGCTAAAGAGAAGCTAAAACCTAAGGGTTGAAGTGCTTAAGATGTTAGCCTCATGTGCATTTAATATCTAATATATATTAGAATCTCCACAGTTATCTTCCTAAATTGACCACCTAGTTCAAGTTGACGTAATTTTCATAGATCAGTCATGCACCATAGGGTTCTAGTTCAAAGTGGAAAGGCTTTCAGTTTTACTCCATTCAGTATAATATTAGCTGTGGGTTTGTTGTAGATGGTTTCAATCTGTTCAATAAATGTGTCACCTATGCCTATTATATTCTTCAGTGTTCTAAATAGAAAACGATGCTGAATTTTATCGAATGCTTTTTCTGCATCTATTGAGAGGATGATATAGTCTTTGTTTTTGCTTCTGTTGATATGGTGAATTATGTTTATGGACTTGCGTATTTTAAACCAGCCTTGTATCCCTGAATGAAACCTACTTGATCATGTTGTATAACTTTTTTGATGAGAAGCTGTAGTCTATTGGCTAGAATTTTGTTGAGAATTTTTGCATCTATATTCTGAAATTCTCCTTTTTAGTTGGGACTTTTCCTGGTTTGGGTATCAGGGAGATGTTTGCTTCATAGAACATGTTGGGAAAGATTCTTTCCTCCTCAATTTTTTGGAATATTATCTGCAGTATGGGACTAAGCTCTTCTTTGAAGGTTTGATAGAATTCTGGTGGGAAGCCATCTGGACAAGGGCATTTTTTGTTGTTGTTGGGAGATTTTTTATTCTTCCTTTGATCTCAGTGCTTGAAATTGGATTTTGATTCTTCTGATTATTTCATAGCATACTGGCTTTCATGAACTGTGTACAATATTTTTTGTAAATTTTAGAGTATGGAAAGAGAATGAAAAATATCTCCAAAATATTATCTAAAATTAAGTTATCATGTGATAATACTATAGATTAGAATCTTTTTCCCTTTGTAGTTAATCTCCTTAAGTTTCAAATTTTTTCTTATTTTGCAGTTTTTGGCCAAGGCCAAGTTTGAACCTGCCACCTCCAGTATATGGAGCCGGCGTCCTACTCCTTTGAGCCACAGGTACTGCCCAAAATATCAGTGGTCATGAGGGGCATGGAGGAGGAAGGGAGGAATAGGCAGAGCACAGAAGATTTCTTTCTTTCTTTCTTTTATTTTTTTTTATTGTTGTTGCAGTTTTTGGCTGAGGCTAGGCTCAAACCCGCCCAGCATTTAAGGCTGGCGCCCTACGCCTTAAGCCACAGGATCAGCCCTCAAAATTTTTTCATTTTCATGTTTTCAACTCAATTCTTTCTAGGATTTCCCTTCCATTTCCCTTCCTAAAGAACATGAAATAAAAACATACTGAATTTCTAAAAATGGGTATCTTAATGTATGAAATTTAGCAAAAATTCCTTGTAGGTTTAATCATATTTACGCAAGAGGAAGGATAATTCCAACATTCTGCCTTTCATTAAATAGAGAAGGGAATGGCAACCTACAGCACAATGCTCTGTAATTTTCATTGGGAACAGAGTGCCATAGAACTGTCCACACCATGCTTATGCATTCTAAAATAGGCCAGTACCACAAACCCAGAGTTTAGAATTCCTAATGTGGGTGAGAAGCCTATAATAGCCTATAGTGATTTAAAAAAAAAAAAAAAGCCCAACAATGTGAAATACAATCACAAATTACTGAATGGACAAATAGAAAAATAACTCCAATGGACTCATAGATAATTCAAAGAGAACTTTAAAATCCAAAGATAAAAAAAGGTCAAATGTAAAGAATTATAAGGAAAGTTCTAGAAAAAATTAAAATATTTATAAACTTTGGAACTAATAGGCAAAGATGGTAAAAACAACAAGGCTTCTAGAGTGTGTAGGAATATTAAGGAAAGGAAATGATTTAAAACAGAAGAAAAAATATGGTGCTAAAAAAGGGCATGTATGTTTGTATTGAAAGGACATTCTAAAAGTACCAATTAAAAGGTAGGAAAATCCCCACTTCAGGACTGTTCTTCCAACAGGTTTATTACAAAGAGTTAGAATAAGATCATAACTCACATCTCACATAATGGTAAGAAGCTAGATACCTTTCCCCTAACATTAGAAACAAGGCAAAATTGGCCCTCTTATTATTTTTATTCTACATAATACTGAAAATCTTAGCTTATACAATGACACAAGAAAAAATATTAAAAAGGATACAGATGAGGCAGAAGGAAAACATTTTTGGCAAAAGACAGGATTGCCTATGTAGAGGGTCTCAAAGAATCAACAAAAAATTCCTGGAACTAATAAGAATCATAGCAAGATGGCGGTATACAAACTTAAAGTACAAAGCATTGCTTTTTATTACACATCAGCAATGAATAATTGGAACTTGAAATTGAAAGCAGAATACCATTTATATTTGCAAAAAATAATGTGTATGCTTAGATAAAAATATAACAAAATAAGTGCAAGTTTTACATGAGGAAAGGTACAAAACTCTTATGAAATAAACTCTGATGAAATAAATCAAAGAAACAGATCATTGGGGAACTATTTCATATCCTGGGATAGGAAGACACAATATTATTAAGATGTCAGTTCTTCCAAACATCATCTATATCTCTTCATTGTAATCTCAATGGAAATTAAAGGTTATTTTGTAGATGTTGACAAAATTATTGTACAATTAATATGAAAAGACAAAAAACTCAACATACTCAAGAAAGTACTGAAGGAGAAAAATGGAAATTTTCTGGCATGAATCACCTTGTAAATTTACTAAAAAACTGCTGTAACAAAGAAAGTGTCATATTGATGAAACAACAACAAAAAATAATAAATGCAATGGAATAGAAAGCTAAGGTATAGATCCACACCTAAATAGTTAACTGATCTTTTTTTTTTTTTTTTTTTGGTAGAGACAGTCTCACTTTATCACCCTCAGTGGAGTGCTGTGGTGTCACAGCTCACAGTAACCTCCAACTCCTGGGCTTACGCTATTCTCCTGCCTCAGCCTCCTGAGTAGTAGTTAACTGATCTTTTACAAAGCAACACAGATAATTCAATATAAAAATGTGGGGAATGGGATGTGAGGCAACAGGGCTCCCACCACAGGGAGGTGCTCAGGGAGTGACTCCCAACCACTTCTTCTCCTTTAAACAACATTCTTTCACCTGCCAGAAGTCACATAGCCCATGCATACTTTTCTTGTTATCAGACAGCACACAGTTTTTCCTCTTTAAGGTTGATCCCCATGTGCTAACATTTGCGTTATTTAGCAACCTTGTAAGATATTGTACAAATAAAGCTGTTTCCATGGTTTGGTTCAGTGCTGTCTGCAATCATCAGCTGTGTCAGCCCTCCCGACCACATCCTATTCTTTGTTTCTTGTGTGTTTTGTGTGTCTTCTCTCCTCATTTCCCACCATTCTCACTCAGGTTATATCTCAATCCTCGCACTGGTTTGTGAGAGGTAGTACCTGACCAGGGACCTAAGTATGGGAAAGTAGTTCAAGCGGGTAAAGGAACCCTTATTCCCCACCATTACGCCTGGTTCAAACAGGGACCAGGGTATGGGAAAGTGAAACTAAGTAGGTGAGAAAATCCCCCATGAAAAGAAAAAAGTGAAACTGTGCAGTTGGTGAGTAGTGTTTTTTTTGCAGGGGGAGTAATCATAATTGGAAGCAATAAATTATGGGACAGTGAGGCTCAAAGGAGAGAGAATTGCTAGTCTCTCTGTATTTCTGTCTCTGTGTTGTGCATGTGTTATATTTCACTAGAAATTGTAAGGTTAAAAACTGTAGGGTTGGCTCCGCACCTGTGGCCCAATGGACTAAGGCGCCAGCCACATACACCTGAGCTGGCAGGTTCGAATCCAGCCCGGGCCCGCCAAACAACAATGATGGCTGCAACCAAAAAAGAAATGGCCAGGCATTGTGGTGGGCGCCTGTAGTCCCAGCTACTTGGGAGGCAGAGGCAAGACACTCGCTTGAGCCCAGGAATTGGAGGTTACTGTGAGATGAGATGCCACGGCACTCTATCCAGAGTGACAGCTTGAGGTTCTGTCTCAAAAAAAAAAAAAACAAAAAAGAAAAAACTGTAGGGTTAAGGTTAAAACAGCTAGCAACTGTGGGGTTAAGGTTAAAACTAGAAACTGTAAGGTCAAAGTTAAAACTAGAAACAGTAAAGTTAGGGCTGGAACTGGAGACTGTGGGGTTAAGGTTAAAGTGGGAGACTGTAAGGTTAAAATTCAATTAGAATGTTTTTTACACTTGTTCAGGAGGTTTGCTGAAGAAGGCACTGTTAGTGTTACCCCATTTGTGGCACTGAAGCACTCTGGGAGGCTCAGGTGGGTGAATTGCCTGAGATCACAGCTTCAAGACCAGCCTGAGCAAGAGCAAGACCCTCATCTGTGAAAATAGCTGGGTGTCGTGGTGGGCACCTGTAGTCCCAGCTACTTGGGAGGCTGAGGCAAGAGAATTGCTTGAGCCTAAGAGTTGGAGGTTGCTGTGAGCTATGATGCCAGAGCACTCTACCAAGGGCAATAAAAGCAAGAGTCCATCTCAAAAAAAAAGTAAGAAAAAATCATTTACATCTTCATTACAAAAAACCCTTGCACAAGCTTGTAACCAAGGGGAAGGTCTAGATGGCTTTTCTTACTTCCCAGTACTAGAAACTACAGATCAACAAGGCAGCTGTATTAGAAAACATTCATCACTTGCTTTTAAAATCTATTTTTTTCATTTTTTTTAAATTAAATCATAGGTGTGTACATTAATGCAATCATGGGGTACCATGTGCTGGTTTTATATATTTGAAATGTTTGAAATATTTTCATTGAACTGGTTTACATAGTCTTCATGGGATTTTCTTAGTTATTGTGTTCAGACATTTATATTCTACATTTAGTAAGTTTCACCTATACCCTTCTAAGATGGACTGTAGGTGTGGTCCCACCAATTACCCACCCTCCACCCATTCTTCTCCCTTCCTTCCCCGCCCTTGCCCCTTTCCCCATATTCTTGTGCTGTAATTAGGTTATAGCCTTCATATGAAAGGTATGATCTAGTTTCATAGGAGGGCTGAGTACATTGGATACTTTTTCTTCTTTTAAAATCTTTAAGGAGTTAAAACAGAGGCTTTCCCGTACTAATGACTGGAAGTCATTTACTAAGGCTTGCCTTTCTGAAAATAATTATTTGTTATGGAAATAAGAATGGTCCAAATGGACTGCCATGCAGGCAGCAAGAAGCAGACAAAATAACATTCCTTTTATTGTAAGATATGTTATTAGGTGAAGAGAGTCAGGCTTATAAGCTTGGAGATAAAACACAAGTGGCATCTTTGACAAGATCTTGGACCATTAACAAAACAATGGATTTAATGGGGTCTGTTATCTGTTGCTAAAGCTTGTCTCTCTAGGGAAGATGTTTGTGCTAAAGCTTGTCTCTCCAGGGAAAATGTTTGTGTTTTTCTTAGAACAGTTGACAGCCCTGTTGGCTCCTTGACATAGAACCAGAAGAACTTCTTATGCTGCCAATGGGGAGGCTGACCATCAAGTCAAGACTTCACAGAAGGCGAAGCTCCCAATATGGGGACAAGCTGAACTAACCTTGTACAAACGTTGTGGCGGCTGCTCACCCTTGAGACTAGCAATGATGGCTATTGTTTCTTGTCATGTTTGTTACACCTGGGTCTCATTTGGACATTTGTAGTCCTGCCCAATTGGCTAATGACATTTTTGTCTTCTGCACAGTCAGAGTCAAATGACTCCTCCATAAATAAAAATGTTTATTCATGAATTGGAAAAAAAAAATAAAAAGGAAGATATATGGGGAATGGGCTGTTAGGTGAGAAATGCTCAGGGAGTGACCCCCAACCACTTGTCCTCCTATAAATAACATTCTTTTCACCTGCCAGAAGTCACATAGCCCATGCATACTTTTCTAATTATCAGACAGCACACAGTTTTTCCTCTTTAAGGTTGATCCCCATATGCTAAGATTTACATTATTTAGCAAGCTTGTTAAGATATACAAATAAAGCTATTTCCCCAGTTTGGTTCAGTGCCGGCTGTAGTCCTCAGCTGTGTCAGCCCTCCCGACACCATCCTATTCTTTGTGTCTTGTGTGTTTTGTGTGTCTTACATCATCATTTCCCATCATTCCCGGTCAGGTTGTCTCTCTCAATCCTCGCATTGGTTTGCCAGAAAAAAGATAATTTATTCCACAATTGATGCCAGAACAACTGGAAACCCACATTAAAAAAAAAACAAAAACAAACAAAAACAAAACTCTACACACAGACTATGTCTTAACCCCCAAAAAGAAATCACTTAAAATTATAATAGATTGTAAATACAACATGTAAAATCATAAAATTTCTGGAGGATAATATAGGAGAAAATCTAAATGACGTTGGGTTTGATAATGATTTTTAAGTACAACATGAAAATTACAATCTATTAAAGAAAACATTGTTAAGTTGGACTTCATTAAAATTATAAACTTCTGCACGAGTTCTCTCTCTCTCTCTTTCCCATGTGAAGGCAGAGTAGCTGTCTGACAGCAGAGGCGGGCCCTCACCAGGAACACAACTTCCATCCCGCAGAATTGTGAGAAATACATGTTTGTTGTTTAAGCCAATAAAGCAATAAAGGAAAGAAAATTCAAAATTTCTGCTCTTTGAAATTCATTGTCAACAAAATGAAAAGACAAATGAGAATCTGAGAGAAGATTTTTTTTTTTTTTGCAGTTTTTGGCCAGGGCTGGGTTTGAACCTGACACCTCCGAAATATGGGGCTAGTGCCCTTACTCCTTTGAGCCACAGGCGCTGCCCCTAAGAGAAGATATTTGCAAAACATATATCCCTTTAAGATCTGGTATACAATATATACAAATTCTTTAAAACTCAACATGAGAAAACAACAGTTCAATTAAAAACAGGCAAAATATCTGAACTGATAAAGAAGATATACAGATGGCAAAAAGTGTAGCAAAAGAAGCTCAGTATGATTCCATTACGGAATTTCAAATTAAAACAATAATGACATATCACTATAAATTTATTAAAAGAGCCAGACACCAAAACAGTGACAACATCAAGTATACAGAAAGATGTTGAAAAACAGGAAGTCTCATTCTTTGCTGGTGAGAATGCAAAATGGTACAGACACTTTGAAAAACTGTTTACAGCGTCCTATAAAACTAAGCACTTGCTTAACATACAATCAGCAATTGCACTCCTAGGTACTTACTCAAAAGACTAGAAAACTTAATGTCCTCATAAAAGCCTGGATACAAGTGTTTATAGCAGCTTTATTCATAATTGCCAAAATTTGGAAGCAATTAAGATAGGCCACAGAATAAATGGACTGTGGGACCCCATACAATTAAATATTATCCAGAAATAAAAGGAAATAAGCTATCCAGCATGAAGACATGGAAAAATCTTATGACCATATCACTATGTGGAATAAAGCCTGTCTAAAATTGTTATATACTGTTGTGATTTAAATTACTTGGAGTTCTGGAAAAAGTAAAAGGCCACATAGTCAAAAGATAAGTCATTGCTGGGGCCTTGGATATTGGGGAGAGGGAAAGAAAGATGAATAAGTGGAGCACAGAGAAATTTCAGTGCAGTGAGACTAGTTTGATACTGCAATAGTGGATATACGACATTATGTGTTTGTCAAAACCCATAGAACTGTACAACACAGAAAACGAACCCTAATGTACTTTAGTCAATAATACTATACCAATATTAGTTCAACAATGTTAACAAATGCACCACATTAAAGATAATAATGAGGGAAATTGCACGGGATAGTGGGGAGGTAATATATGGGGATTGATTTTCGCTCAGTTTTTCTCTAAAACTTCCCTACAAGTAAAGTCTATAAGCCAAACAAAAAATGAACAAATGAACTCAAATACCATCAAAAAAAATAATAAAATCAAAGTGATTGACTTTATTATTGAGAAAACTTTCCTACCTGCTGGAGTGATTATCCCAGAGAATTTAGAATTTACTGTATAGCAGTGATTTAGTCCCAAATGAGAAAAATTAAAATTGAAAAAGGAGAGAAAAGTCGATGGAAATACTTTGTACAGCACCGTATTTTTGTAGTAGAAATGAAATCTTTTGGCTTCTCAGATTTTTTTCTTAAGTTTTAGTGTTTTAAATCTTTTAGAAAACATGGTTAACTTTTTCAAGGTATCAATCACTCTAAAGTTAATACAAGATGATCTTAGAGTAATGTAACAAAGGTGATTAAAATATTTTAGAGTCAAGTAACTTCAAAATGTCTCACTTAATCAGGATAATCCTAGGGAGCTTTTTTTCTCCCTTAGCTTTAAGGTACAGGATAAACTACTATACTCAGAAGACCCCATAACATAAAGTCTGAAATGAGATTGAAGTTGATTAATCTGTCATGTAACACATCCGAGTGAGTGGAATAATTGTTGTTGTAATTAATGTTTCTCCTCTCCGAGTTTAGGGTGGTTGTTTTGGCTTCTGCCATCATATTTGCACTATAAACAACTGGCAGGTAGAAACAGGTGGAAACCGACCTTCTAGTATTTCAGGGCATGACAGTAAGGGCTATGCATCATTCTTGCTCTCATTTGGAAATAATCAAGTCACATTGCAAAGAAAACTGGGAAAAACAGTCTTTTTATAAGCCAGGTCTCTAGAAGGAAAATATGGGTTTACACAGTCACCTAAAAATCATTGTCATTATGGAAATTAGTGCCTACTTCTCTGCAATCGGAAAATCTTACGGACTCGATCAGTTTTGCTACCAAAATTGTGTTTCCAGTATTGCTGCTACATGGTTCTTGGGCCAAGGAAAATACTCACTTCAGCTCCAAGGACTGTCTTCTACGGGAGCATCCAGGTGCACTTCCAGAGTGAGAATGATTTCCTGCTGAATGCAGTGGGCACAAGTTTCACATTTTGGATGTGTTATCATTAGTCTTTTTCAGCCAAAATAAACATAACAAAACAAAACTGTGCCCATAGCTGCTGTCTGGTTATTTTCCTTCTCAGAAGGCCAAATGTAATATATAATTAATGTTTTTAGAAACAAGGAAAATATCAGCAGTCGACATTCCCCTCACCATAAGTAGTACACAATGTGATGTGTTATTTTATCCAGTTGTATCAGTATTATTATAAATAGTAGAAGTGATTGGTTTTCTTTGGTTTGTTTGTTTTGTTTTTAGTAGTTTCTGGCCAGGGTTAGGTTTGAACCCGCCACTTCCTGCATATGGGGCTGGTGCCCTACATCTTTGAGCCATAGGCGCCGCCCCAGTAGAAGCAATCGTAAACAAAAACAAAGTTCTTCATGAGAAAAGAATAACTGCAAATATATCACAGGTTCATACAATGAACAGGAGGCTAGAGGGCTGAACTAGAAAGTAGATAAATGCCAAGCATATGCTGAAGACTTTAGGGACAGAATAGAGCTGCCATCACTACAGAAGAGTCACATTTGTTTTGTTCTATGGCCAGACCTCAGAATGCCACCATTACCAGAAAGTATAATATGTGCCTAATTATTTTACCCCTGCCTTTAAAGCCTGGGAAATTTCCTCAAAGAGTGCCATGTTGGTAATCTTAGAAGGTATTAGTATTTAAATGCAGAGTAGTTCAAACAAGTCAGACATTGGCTACCTCAGTGTAAATTCAAGGTCAAAATTATAATTTCCTTGGGGGAAATGCTCCTTTTCCTTCTTGGAAAATGTGGGCTTTCCAACTTGAGCTACTGTAGGTTTTTCAGGAGTAACAAACTGCAACACCAATTACAGCTTCCTGATGTACTCTCCAGAGGGCCATATTCTATATCCCAGCAATTCCACAGTGGTCCTGAGTGCCTCCATTATCTACTGAGTGAAGAAAGAAGGAAACAGCACTCTTTGCTGTCTTGTCTCATAATGGAAACTTTCCAATGCCACCTACCATCAGGGCCATATGCTGTCCAGCTCAGCACCATATGATTCTGTGATGGAGAGGCCATGTTAGTCTTTGGTTAGTACACCATATGAATTACCCATACTTGTCTGTGACAAGTGTACAGACATCATGATGTTTATAAACACCTTTTAAGGCTGGTTTGTAATTTTAAGCAAATAATTCCTATGTTTTAACACTGGTATGCATGTTTAAATGAAATATAACCACTAGCCTAAGCTCCTATATAATAAAAGCTTCCCACTTTGAAGCACTGTTCAAATAACATCTAACCATATTTCTAAAGCCTTTGAAAGTATCCATTACTTTTATGTTTTAGCTTTGCTTTTTATCCTCATGGAATAGCTCTTTACAAATCTATTAGAGTATATTCCCACCTCCAAAAAATCCTGAATTTTATAAAATTTATGTTTCAGAAATATGACTAGTTCTTGATAGTATAAGGAGAGACTTTTTATACTCACTTGTGGCTTTTCCATATGCTATACCTATTTAGTAGATTAAGAAAGTATAGCATAGATCATAACTTATCTCCTATATTAAACTAACACATATAAAAACAATCCCCAAATTTCAGAGACTTAAAACATTAAAAGTTTATTTTTTAGCTCACATAAAAATTAACCTATGGTGGGGGGCAGGATAGGTGGAGGGAGGGCGATTGGTGGGATCACACCTACGGTGGTGCATCTTTGAAGGGCACAAGTGAAACTTACTAAATTCAGAATATAAATGTCTTCATATAGTGATTAAAAGGCCATGAAGGCTATGTTAAACTGTTTGATGAAAATATTTCAGATTGTATATGAAGTCAGCACATTGTGCCCCAGGATTGCACTAATGTACACAATTATGATTTAATAAAAAAAAGAAAAGAAAAAAAAATTAACCTATGGTGGTGAGTAATAGTCCGTGCAATAGTTTAGGTATATCAAATACTTTCAACTTGTGCTCTCCCATGCTCTGGATGTTAGACAATCTGGGGATCTGCTTCTTGAGTGGGACATGTGGAAAGAGTGTGATAGCTTTCATGTGCCAAGGTTGGAATGGGAAAACACGACTTCCCAATAAAACCCACTAGGGAGAGTGTTATCTAGTACTGTAAGAGCCTTTTAAAAAAGGAGGAGAGTTTGATAAATAACTAGCCAATCTCTGCTACAACCATCTAGAAGGACTAGCATCCTGGAGCCTTTCTGCCAATGCTCCTGGAATGTTTAATCAAAACCTATTGTGCTGTCTCAACAAGAACCTCTAGATAATTAATTTTTAAAACTACCCTTTTAAACACTGCTGTGAATTATCAAGGGCTTCTATTTTCAAGCAGACAAATTGCCTTATGATAAATATATCATGCCTTCTCTTTGACCCCATAGCCATAGGGGTCTTATAATACCAAGTGGCTCTCTTGACAGCGATTTAGGGCAATATGAACAGGGCACTGTTTCATTGTATTTTTTCAAAATGTAATACTTCACCTAAGGCCTGATTTATTCCACTCAGTCATTTTGGAGAAAGCATTTGGCTCAAATGCCATAGAATTGTTTGTGTTAACCAGGAATTCTTGAATAAAAAGCACTTGTTTATTACACTCCTCAGAACTGCTCTCTAAATTTCCTGGTCTGATGTTTTATGTGATTCCAGATATCTACATCTGACATTATGTTCAGAAAGGAAAGATTCAAATTCCCCAGCATCTCCTTCCTCCCCTTATCATCCAAGGGCTACCCAAGTGAATGTGTCGTGATGTAATTTGGGGAAGTTTATTGTGATTGTATTAGCATCAGTGATGGGATGTGTGTGCATTTGTGTCTATACGGTTGTATGTGTGTGTGCTGAAGGTAAGCAGAGAGTAAGCCTCTATTTTTATTTCACAAAACTAAACTGAGAATAATGCCCAAATGTTTCTCTATATTGTATAGCTTGCCCTGCTAAATAAAATATTTAAGTATATTGCAATTAGCCACTATTTATCCTGTGATCCTTGACTATCTTCTTATTCCTGGCATAATGTCTCCATCATATTCCACACATACCTGACAGCAACAATTTCTTTAGAATATTCCAGCTTCTTAGCCATGTAGCCAATATACAGATGGGGTATAAAATACATAAAAATTATGGAAACAGTCCAAGTGCCTATCAACTCATGAATGGATTAATAATACTATTCTGCCATAAAAAGATGGAGACTTTGCATATTTTGTATTTACATGAATGGGTTTGGAGAAAATTCTCCTTGGTAAGGTAGCTCAAGAATGAAAAAGCAAACATCTCATGCACTCAGTACCAATCTGAAAAATAGTAAACCAACAGCTCCAGGCCCACACAAGAGAAAAACACAATTAAATTCAAGGAGTGTGGAGGGAGCTTGGTTAGTTCCCACCTAACAGGTACAATGTAAAGGTATATGGCGCACCTTCTGGTGAAAGGACTCACTTACAACTCAGACTTTGGACTTTACCTTACAAACACAAATAATGTATCCTGATCGTATGTACCCTCATATTAATTTATGATTTAAAAAAAGGCATGGAAAAGGGGGAAAATGAAACAAATCAACAAGTTGTGATTCTTTGTAATTTTTTTTTATTTTTCAGCACTGTTTGATACCAAGACTATGCCTTCTCTTTCATTTTCCCCTACATCTCACCAGTCAACTGAAGGTAAAGATTTCAGCCTGAAGCTAATATGCACTAGTGCTAGAATCTCTACAGTATTTTAACACAATATATTTTCCAGTATTCCTCAGGTGATACTCAATTGCAGGAGTTTTTCTTTCTGATCTTGTCTCTATATATGTTCTCATTTTTTTCTAAAATGATAGTAAGTTAAGGGCTGGACTATGTTGCTTCTACTTAGAATTTTGTTAACACCTAATAGTTTAAGTCCAAAAAATCTTTTTCCCCTGTGTTTCTGGAGAATAACAAATCAGGTTTTCAGGTGAATCACCATGAGCTGTAACATATAGTCTTTATGTTACATTTATAGTCTTAATGATGTCTTTGTTTGGCTGACCTAATTACTCATTATTTATTGTCTCATTGCCTTGGACATAGTTCCTTTCATTTTTTTCTCTTTATTCATGTGTAATAGTTTCTGTAGTTGAAAGAAATAAAATGAAGGTCTTTGCTCTTATAGTCAGCATGATTGCTAAATTATTCCACTGTGGGTGAATCCCATATTTAAACATCTTTCAACTTTTGCTCATTTTTCTGTTTTCCCTAACAAAGCTCAAAATATTAAAACGTTAGAGAAAAGCATTTTTGTTCTTTGTTCTATGACTAAAACTTGAGGAAATCATTTCTTTTGGTTGTTACAATACTCACATCTATGAACCCCCAAATATTCAAGAATACAATTTTCATTAGTAAAACAGTAGGTCTTAATTTATCAAATATGGATTGAGCTCCAATTCCAAAATACACAAAATCTAAGACTAGAATATATTAGTGAATGAAATAGGCCAAAGGTGCTATTTTTATAGAGCATTTATTCTAGTGAAGCTGAGACAAACAGTGAATGCAATGGATAAAGAAATTGTGCTGCATATGAATTGGAGCAATTCATGTCACACCTTCTTTGATTCTTCTGCCTTTTTTCTTACTAAAACACTTTTATATCCCTTACCGCCCTCTTTCCAGGAGCCAGCCATTCACTTACACAGAGATTTCTGACCCCTCCTTTTTAAGGGTTGCCACTGCATGGCTGAAGCTACTTTCCCAGTGTTTCTAGTGACTCTTACAATTTAAGGACATTTGCAACATTCATGACATTGTAAATGGCCACCGAGGAAGATAAATCCTTTAAAATTAGCACCAGTTTATTTATCCCACAAATACTTTCTTGAGCACTTAAATCTGGCTAGACGCTGTTCTAGTTCCCTAGGCTACTTCAGTGAACCAAGATCTCCACCCTCATGGAACTCTTGATTGAGGAGTCAGAGAACCAATCAACGTAAGTATTTTATAGGTGCTAAGTCAGACGGTAAAATAAAAACATGAATTGAATAAGGGAGATTAGGAGAGCTGAGTGATGAGGAAGAGCAGTAGAGATGAAGGCAAAGTAGTAATTTGTGCCAGCCTACCTGGGTTTTCCTAAGAACCATGGCTTTTATTCTAAGTAAAATATGGACCTGTTGCAAGATTTTTTGAGCAAGAGATATGGCATAAAAGTTTTCTGTGTGGATATGTGTATTCACATACTTACATATTATTGGCACACAAGTCTGCTGGATAAGTAACTTACATCTCCCTAAACTATGACCTCAGCCCTTGTCTTTTTGTCTGTTTCACATAGATTCCAAAAATTGCTTGAAGTATAGTGGACAGGAATTCATTCACACATGCACTTTGTTTGACCCAATATTCTGGCTACTGCTTTTACTGACTATGTTGTGTTATTTCTACTGCTCAGAGCCCCCTATCAATCACTATATTGATAGACCACCAGGCTGGCTGCACTAATCTTTTTAGTTACCCATCAGAGGCAAGGTCATGGCTCAGTGGGTGGTGACATTAATAAGACATCTGCCTGTGCAGTCCTCCCATTTTAATTTTAAATAATTAAAAACCGTGTGACAGATACTACACTTGAGCTGCCCATGTATTGGTGTTACACTGCCCTTGACTTCAAGATAAACTTTTCTTCCAAATAGTGTGGCACATAATATTCTTTTTCCAAGTTTGTTCTTTGGGAGATTAATTCTTAGCATAGTTGCATGGCTTTCTGGAGATGCATATCTTTTAGTTTGATTATGCAGCTCTCTTTCCCAAAGTGAATGGATAGTGTTATGAATGAGCTATGTCTGGGCAGTTCAACTACAGTCTCATACTATAGAGATCACCACACACTCTGACCATTAGGTTCTACAAATATGGTTATCTAAGTTAACTCCTTTCCAACTGCTCATTATCTTTTATCCTTTGCACATTTATTTTTCTCTCTTCAAATTTAACATTTACCAAGCCTGTGAAATTATCAGATGTGTAATGAGTCCAAGTATGGTTAGATTTCATATTTGTTCCAATGTATATGACAGGGTGCATGTAAAAGCTGACAATGAATAAAATACCCATTATGTGACTATTTGGCACAACAGCTGGCATATCTAGATAATCCAAGAATGCACTGTTCTAATAAAAAACACTGTTCAAAACAGAAATGAGTTGCCTTAAAATATAATAAATCCTTAGTCACTAGATGTGCTGAAGTAGATGTAATGTGACTGTTGCTTACAAATGCTGTCGAGTGAATCTCTGAATTTATTTGACATAATTTCTGCCAAAAGAAGTCTGAATTAGTCTTTATATATAAGAAAAGATAGTTGTTTAAAAAACCTATGAGCCCTTGGAATCTAGAAGATCTAAAAGTCAGAGATCATGGTGCAGGAGATAGCCAACCTCACAACAAACATTAAGAAAGCAAAAAAGAGGGCGGCGCCTGTGGCTCAGTCAGTAAGGTGCCAGGTCCATATACCAAGGGTGGTGGGTTCAAGCCCAGCATCCACTGAACTGCAACAACAACAAAATAGTAGCCGGGCATTGTGGTGGGCGCCTGTGGTCCCAGCTACTCGGGAGGCTGAGGCTAGAGAATCGCCTAAGCCCAGGAGTTGGAGGTTGCTGTGAGCTGTGTGACGCCACAGCACTCTACCAAGGGCAATAAAGTGAGCCTCTGTCTCTACAAAAAAAAAAAAAAAACAGAAAGCAAATAAGAATGACTTTTAATTTCCTCACCTGGAAACTAAGAGCTGGAACATGATTACAGGAGGGCAAGCTCTCAGTCAGAAAGTCAGGATCTCAATGATTAGCCACAAGCAAGCTTTAGCAATGATAATGGGCAGACAGGAATCCAAAGGGGAAACTAATCATATACTAACTCAGCCAAAGATTCTGCCATATCAATACAATTTGCTGCTCCAATAACTTCTCTTTTACTGTCTTTCAGGAATGAAAATGTCTCAGGGCATGTATGTCCTAAAGCATACATGTGTGAGTATGAGAAGAAACGGGTGAATGCAGAAACAGGACTGGGTGGGATGTGGAGATGGAGGGACACAGGATGGATCCAAAATCTTTCACTATTAGGGCTCTGACACACATACATAGGCACACACACACACATTCCACATACAGGCATCATGAAATGAAACTGCATAGCATAATTATTTCAGGGGGGAAAACTCCTGGGGGAGAAAGCATTTTACAGACCTTCTCAAAGTTAATATTTTGACCTTGATTATTTTGGCAAGTCTATCGAACTGTATCTATATCTGCATCAACTATTTCAGTGTTGATAACACATATGTCAGAATTGTTAAAACATACTGCAAGCTATAAATCATCTTGAAAACATGTGAGAAATTTGCCTGAGCTTAATACATCACAGATTTAAACAGAATGTTATAATCCTGAACCAGAACTCAAAACCATTAGACTCGAGAATGGATTTGAAATTTTGCATTTTGTTTATAGGGCAGCTATTATTTTAACTTCTTTTCATGATGATAAGGAGGACACATAAACTTATCAGCAGGAAACAGGCTGCTCATTTCAAAATTCCTTCTCACGTCCCACAGTGCAGTCATCTAAAGCCAAGATGCAGTTATGCAGAACACAGATGAAGTTTCGCTCCAAATTACAAATGCATTCACTTAAACATGTTCTGCAGGAGACCCTTGGAAGATAAAACTATTATCCCTCCCACTATGAACATTGGAATTTTATTTTTTTATTTAACTCTTGACAGAATAATATGAAATTCAATTGTGGCAAAGGGTTTGCTGGTAAAATTTTGAACACTTTTTATACTACGAATCGGTAGCAGGTATATTTTGAAAAGTGAACTCAAGGTCGAAACACTTGGGGGGAGGGAATAGAGAAAAGGAATGAGGAGAAATAAGAGCAGTCGATTTCAATGTCTAATGGAGCCCACAGTTGAACTGTCAGTAGTTAAATCCAGTAGCTTCAGTCTCTGCAAGACATTTTTAAAAGATTCTATACAAAATACATAAAACATTGAAAAAGCAGAAGTTTAAGTGAGAAAAAATGTTTCTCAGAGGGCAAGGAGATAGTTCTTACCTTTGTTATTTCTATTTTAATGACCCCAAGTTAGAATATTCAAGTAAAGACTTGTGATGATTTGTTTAACTTTCACAAGTTAACATCTGGGCACAAGACCAATACTGAAATGAAAAAAGTGGCTCTTAAAGTTCTCAAGTAAAATTAGAGGGAAGAAACATAACATGAGTTCATATATCTGCTGAAAAAGGATTCCAGCAGAAGAAACACAGACACAAAAGTAGAGATATATTTTTAAAAATTGATGTTTTCAGATTCACCACAGATGCGCTATCTCGGGCTTTGTCTTCAATTATTTTTCAAGTCAAAAGCTTCACTTCTTTTTCAAATCAAAAGCACTCTATTGAGAACATAGAAGATTACAAAGAATAATTGCTAAAACAAGTGTTCCAGGAACTTATATTTCATTGCTTATGATAAAAGAAGTATAGAAGACCTATTGTTAAAGGAATAAATGAGATTGAGAAAATGCCTATAATATTGGAAACAAATTGAATTTGAAATGTTAGAACTCTTTGGCTGCAGCCCAAATAAAGGAAGGCAATTAAATAAAATAATTAAAATAAATTGCAACATAGCTGTATCTATGTATAGATATATCAATATACACACAGCTCAGTTGTCTGAGTATGCGCAACCCTCAGATTACAGGTGAGATAGGTCCCTTAGGTTGGATTTTTATGCAACCTGAATCCCTGATGACCAACACTTATATGGTTATAATCAAAATAATAATATCCGTACTATAATTGTTCATGTGAAGTAATAATAATACAGTGTAATACTATAATAATAATCATAATGTCCCTGCACTATAATAATAAGTTATGGAAATTATTGTGCTCTTTATTTTAATTCAAACAAACAACATACAATCAAACTCATACAAAAAGTTTAGATAGGAGAGAGGAGAAATTAAAAATAAAATTAAAGGTTAACATTCACCTAATGTTGCATGAACAGTAGGCTAATAGGATTGTTAATGCTTATTTTGACCTTCTAACCAAATCAATAATAACCTTTCCATTTGAATAATTAATCTACTACACTGCTTAGTCATAATTGATGCTTTCATTGGACCCCTCCCTTTCACGTGTTCCATTATTCTCACTTTATACTCTATTATTGCTCCAATAGTCAAGCGACTGAAGCTTAACATTCTCCCAATGAATGAAGGCATCTGGCCTTTGTCTCAATGCTTCATTATTTCTATCTTCATTTCCATTGCAATCACTTTCTCTATGCTGCTGCAGGCTCACCTGGACTGGCACTGGACAGTTTCTTTGGAGGCATGGTAAAACACAGCCTCACAACGTCAAATAAAAATGTTAAAACAAAAATGATGCTACTTATAAGGGACTGTATAAACAATGAGATGAGCATCTAGCCTGAAGATGGTGGGCCTGTGAACTGTTTATGCTATGTGTGTTTATCTACATGCATAGACAAAACCAATCCCTTAGTTATTAATTAAATTATTTAATTGAAAATCATCTTCATAGGGAGCCTGTTCGTAAGTACAGAACACTGTAAGTTGGAGTGTTCCTAACTCCAGGGACTTCCTATATAAATTTGTCTGTGAGCTAATCAATTCATACTATATGTCATTATACACCCTGTAGATGTAGTTGAAATTTGGAAAGTAGATATTAACTGTTTTCTTGTTAAGTAATACTTGAAATATGTGTACTTATTTAGTATGCTACATTTCTCTCTTTGTTAAATAAAATGCTTAAACAGTAAGAGTTTTTACACATTTCATTCATTCATTCATTCATTCATTCACTCATCAGGATCTGGTGTCACCACCTTCCCTCATTCAACACACTCTAACTGCAAGAGAGAAAATCAAACATGAGAGAGAAAATGACTTAATTTGCCACCTAGACACTAATGAATCTTAAACCTATAGGTTTTCATATATAAACTATAGGTTTAAGAGTCATATATATATGGAGAGAGAGACCTCAGAGAGAGATGAGGGCTGGCTCTGTTGCATAAGTTGGAGTGCAATGGCGTCATCACAGATCATTGCACTTTTGGGCACTTTTGGCTGTTGGGCTAAGGCAAACCTGCTGCTTTAACCTCTTGAGCAGATGGGACTATAGGTGCAGCCACAATTCCTGGCTAATTTTTCTTATATTTTACAGAGATAGTGTCTCACTAAGTTGCCCAGGATGGTCTCCAACATCTAGCCTCAAACGATTTTCTGTGTCAGCCTCCCAAAGTGCTGAGATTACAGGTATGAGCCATTGCACCCTACCCAGCCCCCTTTGTATTTTTTATATGACTGGTTTCTATCCTTAGAAATTGTTTTCTTTTGCTTTATATGCTTTTTTGGTGGTTTTGTCTCCAAGTATGGCTTAATCCACCACCAAAACACTAACAAATCTTAAACCTATAGCTATATCCAAGAGTCATATTTAATTGTCTGCTTAACACTTCTAATAGATTATCTCAAATTCACCTCACATTCAACACGACCAAAACTAAACTACCATTTTCTCTCTCATGTTTGATTTTCATGCTATTTTCCTGCCTTAAATAGTGGTATCATCATCTCATCATGACCTATACTCAGACTTTGTGTTATCAGGCCATATAAGTCATTATGATATCTTAAAGATCCTGAAACACCAACCACTTTAAATTAACATCACATCCAAACACTTTTATATATTCTCATGGCCTTGACTCCAGACCCTGTCTTTCTCACCCGTGTCACTGTCACAGCTTTCTCCTTAGTCTGGATCTCTTTCTATGTCAGATTCACCTTCAATATGTATGCCACCAGGTTGGAGATAACTGCAGTACAAACTAAATTATTCCTCTCTTTTAAAGTCTTTAATAACTCCAGATTTATTTCAACTATAAAATTCAAGCTTCTTAACAAAGTATATAAAACTTTCAATGAGCTGACACTTTTATGGCATAATTTTCTCCATTTTTTTACTCTCAAATGTTACACTTCAGCAATATGAAGCTACACATGACTCTTCAAGTATAACACGATACTCTTACCTCTCCAGCCTTAAACACGATACTTTGTCTGCCTGTAATAGTGTGTTATTCATGTTCTTTCTTCTTCACCCAGCTGCCTCCTATTTGCCTTTTAAAATTTAGCTCAGATGTCACATGTCGTATGGATCTTTTACTAAATCTGACACCAACTCCTGTCATATCCTTCTCTGACGTTAGCTATACTTCTAATGTACTCCTATATAATTTGTGACTCTCTGTGTCAGACACTGATTATATTATGCAGTTATTATCTTCTCATATTTCTCTTTGACAGGAATGTATGCGTCAGGAAAATATGGAATGATGACATTTTAGTTATCATATTATTTGCTTAGTTCTCTAGTTGTATAAACCTAGTACACAGTCTGATACATAGCACATACCCAATAATTATTTTATTTGGATTAAATTTTCCTGCATAATATCAGAGAAACCAAGGGGGTTAGGAGAAAACTAATAGGTGTGGTGTTTTGTGACTGACTAATATTGTGACATGCATCTTTGTGTAATGTTAATAATAGAGATTATACAGACTAAATATTTAGACTGACCATGGCTTGAGTACCAGCTCTACCATTTGCTTTGTGAATGGGGAGAATTTTACTTCTGTTCCATAACTTTGGTTTCCTTATCCTTTAACAAGAAATCAGCAGCAGCATTACCACCACCACACCACCATCATCATCAATACCTACCTAAGAGAAGAGGCAAGTTCAAATATTTTTGTGTTTCTTTCTCAGGATCCTAAGTGTTTTAGAGGCTTCCTCTAAGAAAAAGAGTATTGAACTATAAGCCTAAAATACAAACAAACAAACAAAAACAAAAAACCTAAGAGTTTACTTACGAGAAAAGCAATCATTTCAGATTATAATTTTTAAAAGGCTGAAAGATATTTTTAGTACATCTCAGAAAAAAAGTAATTATAAAAAAATTAACTGCCTTTCTTATCTCTGTACTATTTCCCCTCAATGTTTGATTTCAAATATTTCTATCATTTCTGTATATCATCCGGAATTTGTAATATTCTATATAGAGTGAACAGAAAGGGAATTCAGTCTTTCTTCTGGGAAGCCTTGTTATTCTTCACTGTTACCAATGATTTATACATATATTTTCAAATTCAGAACTTTAATGTGGTAATATGTTATTTACTGGCATTTATAGGAAAGCTTAAGTATTTGTATGATCTGAAGGTATGAAATCCATTTCTACTCTGGGATAACTGACTAACGATAGCTTATCTATATAAGGAAGGCAATGCAAATAAATGCATCCCTAATTCAATGTCCCCCTGTCTAGATCTCTAGTATACCCAGAACATTTTATGGCAACCAGACACACAGGCTGTTTGACAGATGGCCATTTGAGTTGGAAAGAATGAATGGTCTTATCAGATGGCAATTAAAATATCTTATTTCTGAAAAATTGACCAAAATATATCACACATAACCTAGTGCTAGGGCCCCTCCTCAGGCTGTAGAATGAACCTGTGTGAGAGGCCAGAAAGTAGTACTAAAGGCTGCTAGTACAATTGTATGATCAAATATAGATAATAAAAATAAAACACTAAGAGTAGTGTTTCATCTATTTTAAATATATGATAAATATCAATTGTATATGAATTATTTTAAAAGAATTTGTATATTTGACTCCATAAACTAACTTAGGTCTCCAAGACGGAACTGTTAAGATTAATGATATTATATGTTGACACATTCCATAGAGGTAATGTATAGTGGGTAGAAAGGCACAGATCCATTCAGATCACAACATTCATTTGTAGAACCTAAAGATGTATATTTTTATAAAGAAGTATTCCAATTCATTAAGATATAATGAAATATGCTACTAATAAAGCAGATTGCAATATCAAAAACTTTGCAAAATCACAAAGGAAGCTACATTTTTATCAGAAGACTTGTTGGTGATCATGGACTCAGTATAGTTTGATGATCTCACTGGCTACTCAAATGCATTTCTTTTTTTATTAAATCATAGATGTGTGCATTAATGCAAACATGGGGTACAATTTGCTGGTTTTATATACAATTTGAAATATTTTCACCAAACTAGTTAACATAGCCTTCAAGGCATTTTCTTAGTTATTGTATTTAGACATTTATATTCTACACCTAGTAATTTTCACATGTACTTTTGTAAGATGCACCGTAGGTGTGGTCCCACCAATTACCCTCCCTCCACCCATCCTCCCCCTCCCCTCACCTCCCTCTCCCTTTTCCCCTTCTTCTTGGGCTATAATTGGGTTTATAGAAAGCTATAAATTGGTTTCATTATAGGGCTGAATACATTGTATACTTTTTCTTCCATTCTTGAGATATTTTGCTGAGAAGAATATGTTCCAGCTCCATCCATGTAAACATGGAAGAGGTAAAGTCTCCATCTTTCTTTAAGGCTGCATAATATTCCATGGTATACATATACCACAATATATTAACCCATTAGTGGGTCAATGGGCACCTTCTTCCATGACTTAGCAATTATGAATAGGGCTGCAATAAACATTCTGGTACAAATGTCTTTGTTATAATGTGATTTTTTGGTCTTCTGGATATATACCTAGTAGAGGAATTGTATGATCGAATGGTGGTTCTATTTTTAGATCCCTAAGTGTTGTCCAATCATCTTTCCAAAATGAACATATTAGTTTGCATTTCCACTAGCTGTGTAGAAGTGTTCCCTTTTCTCCACATCCCATCTGGTTTTGGGATTTTGCAATGTGGGCTAATCTTACTGGAGTTAGATAATATCTCCAAGTAGTTTTGATTTGCATTTCTCTGGTTATTAAGGATGATGAGCATTTTTTACTAAGTCTGTAGGCCGTGCACCTACCTGTCTTCTTCAGAGAAGTTTCTCTTCAGGTCCCTTGCCCACCCTGAGATAGGATCACTTGGTCCTTTCTTGCTAATACGTTTGAGTTCTCTTTGGTTTCAGGTTATTAAACTTTTGATGGAGACACAACCTGAAAATATCTTCTCCTATTCTGAGGGCTGTCTGCTTGCTTTACTTACTGTGATCTTGGCTGTGCAGAAACTTTTTAGTTTTAGTGTATTTTTGATGCTGCTTCAATTGCCCAGAAGGTCCTCCTCATAAAATAATCACCCAGGCTGATTTCTTCAAGAGTTTTCCCTGCAATTTCTTCTAGTATTATTATAGTTTTATGTCTTAAGTTTAAATCTTTGATCCAGTGAGAGTCTATCTCAATTAATGGTGAAAGGCATGGGTCCAGTTTCATTTTTCTATAGGTCGCCAGCCAGTTCACCCAGCATCATTTGTTAAATAGGGAATCTTTTCCCCACTGATTGTCTCAATTGGCTTGTCAAAGATCAAATAACTGTAAGTAGCTGGGTTTATCTCTTGGTTCTCTATTCTGTTCCATACATCTATCTCTCTGTTTTTGTGCCATACTGTTTTGTACACTATTGATTCATAGTATAGTCTGAGGTCTGGTAATGTGTTTATTCCTGCTTTGTTTTTATTTCTGAGTAATGTCTTGGCTATTTGAGTTTTTTTCTGATTCCATATAAAACGAAGTATTATTTTTTGAGATCTTTAAAGTCTGACAGTGGAACTTTAATAGGGATTGCATTAAAATTGTATATTGCTTTGGGTAGTATGAACATTTTAACAATGTTGATTCTTCCCAGGCATGAGCATGGTATGTTTTTCCATTTGTTAACATCTTCAGCTATTTCTTTTCTTAGAGTTTCATAGTTCTCTTTATAGAGATCTTTCACATCCTTTGTTCGGTAAACTCCCAAATATTTCATCTTCTTTGGCACTGCTATGAACAGAATAGAGTCCTTGACTGTTTTTTCAGCTTGACTATTGTTGGTATATATAAAGGCTACAGATTTATGAGAGTTGATTTTGTAACCTGAGATGCTTCCATATTCCTCGATCACTTCTATGAGTTTTGTATGAGAATCTCTGGTGTTTTCCAAATATACAATCATATTATCTGCAAAGAGTGGAAGTTTGATCTCTTCTGATGCTATATGGATATACTTGATTGCCTTTTCTTCCTTAATTGTGATGGCAAAAACTTCCATTACAATGTTAAAAATCAGTGGAGATAATGGGCAACTTTGCCTGGTTCCTGATCTGAGGGGAAATGATATCAATTTAACTCCATTCGATATGATATTGGCTGTGGGTTTGCTGTAGATGGCCTCTCTCAGTTTAAGAAATGTCCCTTCTATACCTATTTTCTTAAGTGTTCTGATCATGAAAGGATGCTGGATATTATGAAAAACTTTTTCTGCATCAAGTGAGAGACTCATATGGTCTTTGTTTTTTAATTTGTTTATGTAATGAATTATATTTATAGATTTATGTATATTGAACCAGCCTTGAGACCCTGGGATAAAACCCACTTCGTCATGATGTATAATTTGTTTGATGTGTTGCTGGATATTGTTTGTTAGGATGTTGTTGAATATTTTCAATATTGGTGTATAATTTTCTTTTCTTGTTGGGCCTTTTCCTGGTTTAGGGATCAAGGTAATGTTTGCTCCATAGTATGTGTTGGGTAGTATTCCTTCTTTATCTACATTTTGGAAAAGGTTGAGTAATGTAGGTACTAGCTCCTCTTTAAAGGTTTGGTAGAATTCTGATGCGAAGCCATCTGGTCCCAGGCTTTTCTTTTTAGGGAGATTTTGTATAGTTGATGCTCTTTCAGAACTTGATATAGGCCTGTTCAACATTTCCACTACATTCTGGCTAAGTCTTGGTAGGTGGTGTGCTTCCAAGTATTGATCAATTTCCTTCAGATTTTCATATTTCTGAGAGTAAAGTTTCTTGTAATATTCATTAAGGATTTTTTGAATTTCTGGGGAGTCTGTTGTTATTTAATCATTACCATTTCTGATTGATGAAATTAGAGAATTTACTCTTTTTTTTCCTGGTTAGCCAAAGGTTTATCTATTTTATTAACTTTTTTTAAAAACCAACTTTTTGATTTATTGATCTGTTGTATAATACTATTATTTTCAATTTCATTTAATTCTGCTCTAATTTTGGTTATTTCTTTTCTTCTATGAGGTTTGGGTTTGGAATGTTCTTCCTTTTCCAGTTGCTTGAGATGGCCTATTAAGTTGTTAACTTCTTCTCTTTCCGTTCCCTTGAGGAAGACTTGCAGTGCTATAAATTTCCCTTTTAGGATTGCCTTTGTGGTATCCCAGAGTTTCTGATAATTTGTGTCTTCATTATCGTTTTGTTCCAAAAATTTGGTAATTTCCTTCTTAATGTAGTCTATGACCCAGCTATCATTCAGCCTAAGGTTATTTAGCTTCCATGTTTTTGTATGAGTATGCAGATTCCTGTTGTTACTGAGTTCAGCTTTTTATTCCATGATGGTCCAAGAAGATGCAAGGAATAATTTCTACTCTTTTAAATTTGCTGAGGTTAGACTTGTGACCCAAGATGTGATTGATTTTGGAGTATGTTCCGTGGGCTGATGAGAAGAATGTGTTTCAGTTTTATTAAGATGAAATGTTTTGTAGATGTCTGTTAAATCCAAATGTTGAATGGCTAAGTTTAAATCTAAAATTTCTTTGCTTAGCTTTTTATTGGAGGATCTATCCAATGCTGCTAAAGGAGTGTTAAAATCTCTGATTATTATGGAGCTGGAGGAAATCAAGTAGCTCATATCTGTTAGAGTTTCTCTTATAAATTGAGGGACTTTCTGGTTGTGTGCATAAATGTTAATAATTGAAATCTCATCATGTTGAGTGTTACCCTTAACAAACATGAAGTGACCATCCTTATTCTTCCATACTTTAGTTGGTTTGAAGCCTATTGTTTCTCCAAATAAAATTGCAATACCTGCTTTTTTTCTGATTTCCATTTGCCTGAAATATAGATGACCATCCTTTCACCCTGAGTCTATATTTATCTTTTAAGGTAAGATGAGATTCTTCTATGTAGCATATATCTGGCCTGAGTTTTTGTATCCAGTTAGCCAATCTGTGCCTTTTTAGAGGATAATTTAAGCCATTCACATTAATTGAGAACATTGATAATCCTGGTAGAATTTTGGGTATCGAGTTTTTCAAAAGTCCAGTGGACATTTTTAATCTTTTCACCACTGCAGAAGTTAAAATTTGATCAAAAGTTTCTGAGTGAGTTTACTTTTGTGGTGGAGGATTGCGCTGGTCATTATGGAGGATAGGTCTGAGAATATCCTGGAGATCTGGTTTAGTTATGGCAAATTTCTTCAACATGTGAATGTCATTAAAGTATTTAATTTCTCCATCATAAATGAAACTCAGTTTAGCTGGCTCCAGGATCCTGGGTTGAAAATTATTTTGTTTTAGGAGATTAAAAGTTGATATCTAACTTCTTCTAGCTTGAAAGGTTTGAGAAAAGAGATCAGCAGTCATTCTAATATTCCTCCCCTTGTAGGTTATAACCTCAAAGTAATTTTCAGTTGTCATTAATTTATGCTTGAGGAAACTTTCTCAGAATCCACATGAAAGGAATTTCTTTTAAAGACCCTCCAAACTGACTGGAGAGGTGGTCATGCAGGAGACAGGGATTGAAAGCAGGGTCTGGTTGGCCTGGAATTTCCTGGAAGGGATCTGGGGAGTGGAAAATCAAGATAAGTTGATGTGCAGCTAAGATAAAGGTTACATCTCAACCCAATAGATGAATAACTTGTTCTTAGCAGTTTAATAGTTTAACTATTTTTATGGTTGCTTTGTTCATTATTGTTAAGAACATCTCATGCCAGCTTGACATTAGCCAGTTTATGATTTTTTTTTTTTTGTAGAGACAGAGTCTCATCTTATTGCTCTCGGTAGAGTGCCATGGCACCACACAGCTCACAGAAACCTCCAACTCCTGGGCTTAAGCAATTCTCTTGCCTCAGCCTCCCCAGTAGCTGGGACCACAGGCACCTGCCACAACACCCGGCCATTTTTCTGTTTTGCAGTTCAGCCAAGGCCAGGTTGGTTTGAACCCGCCACCTACAGTATATGGGGCTGGCGCCCTACTCAATGAGCTACAGGTGCCGCCCTAGCCAGTTTATGATTATAAAGTGTAGGTGTACATATGTGCAGAACCTTTCATTGTTAAAGTATATAAAACTGTAAGAAATAAACCGAAGTTTCTACATGCCTGAGAGGTCTCTAGCTCTCTGATTCTCTGAACATTCTGACTGTTGGTCTCATCTCTGTGACCCCGGCCCGAAAATTTCCAGCAACATATATTATGGTATTCTTCCCTCTGGCTGCTTTCAGAATTTTCCCCTTCATATTAACTTTAGTGAAGTTAACTATGATGTGCCTGGGGGATGTCTTATTTGGATGAAGTTGTGCTGGGGTTCTGAAACTGTCTTCTATCTGGATTTTAGAATCTTTTGCCAAGTCTGGAAAGACCTCCTTCATAATCTCATGAAGAAGAGCCTCTGAGTCTTGTGGAGCACCTTCATCACCTTCAGGGATGCCTATAAGGTGAATAATAGTTTTCTTCAAATTATCCAAGAGCTCTCTGAGAGAATGATCCATTTTTGCTCTCCATTTCTCTTCCTCTTTGAGTGCTTGGGAGCATTCAAAAGCTCTGTCATCAGTGTCAGAAATCCTTTCTTCTGCTTGCTCCATTTTGTTACTGAGGGATTCTACTGTATTTCTCAGATCTTTGAGGGCTGCAAATTCTTGTCTCAATGTGTCAAAATCTTTGGTGATTTTGTCTTTGTATTCATTGAATTACTGAGACAACTTTTGAAATGCTCCTTGAATTTCTAACTCCAACTTTACCTCCATTCTATTGATCTTATTTGCAATCCAAATTTTGAATTAGATTTCTGGCATCTAAGCCATTTGTTTATTAATGGGATCTTCAGTTGTGTCTGCCACATAATTCTTTCCAGGAGTTGATCTACTCTGGTTATTCATGTTATGGGAGGTTTTCCCCTGATACTGCCCCATGATTATTTTACACCATTTGGCTAGATGAGCAGATAAGGTGAAGTTGGTTTGGGGGGCTCCTGGAGTAGTGATTAACCAGTCCTTTGCCCAAGAGCTGGGACTGGTGTCTGTACCTTTTCCCTTAGAACTTTGCAAAGGACCCATATGGTGCTATGGCCTGAGACACTGGGAACTTACTTGGTGTGGTGGGGCTTAGTGACTCTGTCTTGTTTTCAGCTGGTCCCTGTCCTACCCTAGTGAATCAGTTACTCTGGGTTGAAGTCTCAGCTGTGGAGAAATACCAGCAATTAAGTCACCCTGCCCCCTACGGGCAATAACTGGAAAAGGGAAATCAAATCTTCCCACAACCACACACCCAAGGTGTGTGGATAGTCCTTGGGTGATTGGTTCAGTCCTTGAGATCCAAATCAATTGTCCCAGTCAGCACCCAGTCTCAAGTGGAGAGTTCTAAAGGTCTCTGGCAACTAGATAGCAGGCATCTGCTGGCATCTTGAGTATGACTTGTTCTGGTGCTGCATGAATAACTCCCCCAGCAAATGAATTAGTCTGGGAAGTTTAATGCCTCCTTCCCCACTTTGCACCTCTGTCATACCTAGTCACTTGTAACCCTGCAGTGCTGTAACCCAGTTCCCTCCAATGTACGGATGCTACTCCAGGGGGTTGGGCCTACCTGAGTCACAGGGAGATCTATGTCTCCTCAGCCAGCCCTCCACACTTTGCCACAGTTTGGCAGGGGGAGCTGAGGCCTAATAACCTCGGGTGGTTACTGGAAGCTAGGGCGGTTCACTCAGTTCCAGCCCCCCCCTTGATTAATGTTGCCAACACTTATATTTTCTCAGAATTTGTTATTCTGTCCTGGCTGTATTCCCCTGCAGTCCAGGTGCTTTTTGAGTTCACAGAAACTACAACTCAGCCCCAGTCTGTGCCACTGCCCGGAGCTGGTGTGTCTGTCTCTGCTGCAGTCTGTCTTGGGGCGGGTGCAGTTAGAGCTCACACTTGACTCAGCTCTGGAGTCTATCCACTGCTTGCCTGCCTGCCTTTGTCTCAGATATGATCCTCTGTGGGCCTGGTGCTTCTTAGGCTCCATAAAGCAGTCCTGGCTCAGCTCTGCCCTGGGAGTATGCCATCTCTGCCCACATGTCTTCTATTCTGTATTCCCACTGTGCCCCACCCAGGCACGTACTGCCTCAGGCATACTCTTTACTCATGGGCCCTGCATTACTGTCCCTGATCCGTTCCTCCAGTGTCTGCCACCAGAGAAGATGCCCGGCTTTCTCTGGTTGCCCAGAGAGGCAGGGAGTGTCTCTCCAAAATATCCCCAGGGGTGTAAGCCCTATTGTTCCTGTTGCTGCCGCTGTTGCTCTGTGCCATAGGGAACCACCTCTCCCTCTCCCATATGGTTCCCTCAGTCCACTATCTTCTCCTTACCCCCATGCTGCAGAATCAGCACAGACCTGCAAAGCCCACACCCTGTCTACACCTCTCAAGAAAATGCCCGAGAATCTGGACTCCAAGGAGGACAGGCTTCCAGACCTGGGGGTGAGAGTGGAGGGGAGTGCTGGGAGTTCATAATTGCAGGTAGAGAATATGCATAGTTTTATGCCTGGCAGGAGAATGCCATGGTACCCTAGTAGGGGAAGGAGGTCCAGTTTATAGAGGGAATATCCCGTGGGATAAAAT
>CAUYRH010066820.1:0-12457 GCA_963574655.1 Perodicticus potto | reverse complement strand
TCAAGCTGTCACCATGGATAGAGTGTCGTGGCTTCACAGTTCACAGCAACCTCCAATTCCTGGGCTCAAGTGAGTCTCCTGCCTCCACCTCCCAAGTAGCTGGGACTACAGGTGCCCGCCACAACGCCCGGCCATTTTTTGTTTGCAGCCGTCATTGTTGTTTGGCGGGCCCAGGCTGGATTCAAAGTCGCCAGCTCAGGTGTATGTGACTGGCGCCTTAGCCCGTTGAGCCACAGGCACCGAGCCGGTTTCAGTCAAGTCTTAAATTGGTTTCAATCCTGTGGAAACCAGTTCCTTGAACTTCTGAGCAAACTATCTCAAAGAAAGTGACCATATTGCTCAGCATTGATGTTCTTTGCAAAATAGCCTCTCCTGTGTATTGCGTGTTTCAGAACAGCTCTGACACTTCCTCTCTGCTCCTACCTACTTTGTGGCCTCATGCAGATCCCATACAAGAATTCCTTCATCAGTCCCTTGCATTGTAGGAATCTTGGGTTTTCCATGCCGTTCTCTAACATGTTTTTCCAGTTTGAAAATGCAGTGGTCCTGCAATTGTGTCAAATAATCAGTTTACAATCAGAAAACTAACCACTACCCCGAAGTGCTGTTGTAGATCTAGGTTAGTTCTTACTAGGTATTTGACCTTGGGGAAACTATTGAAACCCTAGGTCTCAACTTTGTCATTTGTAATTACTTCCGATAAGATATATTATCTCGGCATTTAGTTCGAAATAAGCACTCTCTGCATGTATCTTTATTACTTTGTTTTCCCTCCCCCTTTCTTTTCTTTGGTTCTTCCATCATATTTTTACCTTTTCTGATATGGTGAAGGTTTTTGTTGGCTTATGTAATTTCTTCTTGAAAGACTCATCTGTATGAGTTCATCTCCTGCAGTTGGTGAGTGGTTAGAGGTGTGAGCGGTTATTTACCCCGTCCGAGACTCCCCACATTGCCCCACCAAGGATCTCAAAATAGGGGTTTGTGAGTTAATGCTGTAGCTGTCCTAGCCACAGTGTTCTTGACAGCTATTTACACTTGCAGACAGCTCTGCAGTCTGAGACAGATTCTGGAGACAGCTCAATTCTGTGAAAGTGTTTACCTTTTTACCCCCTACTGGTTAATTTCATGGGTTCTAAGTTATCAAATCACCTTAAATATACAGCACGGTGCAGGTTTCTTAATTTCCTTCAGCTAATTTCATATCCTTTGGGGAAGTCACGCAAAAGTCCTTATTTGTTTCTAAAGGTAACACCAATAATGAAATTTAAATACCAAGAAAATCGGGAAATTCAGAATCAGAAATGAAATCAGTGAAGCAAGTCTTACTCCCTATCCATGGATGCTCTGCAGACCACTTGGAGACTTTATCCAGCCTGTGAAGTTTAGAGCTGCTGATGTCTGCATCACATCCTCCTCGCAAGATGCGGGTCTAGACTTTGTTCAGGGGCTAAATTTGCTAAAGTATCTTTTTGCCCTTTAGCTGTTCTTGCACCTATAGATCTTCAAACACATCTCACTGGGACTTTTCTAGCAGCCGAGTAACGTGTCTAGTTCAGAATTCAGCATTTTAGACTCTTTTTGTAATCTTACAGGCCTGTCTCTTACAGCAGTGATTCTCAAATTTTGATTTACAGATAAATACCCTGAGAATCTTATTAAAATGTAGATCTAAGTCAGTGATCTGGGGTGGAGGCTGAGGCTCTGCATTTTTACAGTGTCCCAGGTAAGGCTGAGACTGTTGTCCCAAAGATTATATTTTAAGTAGCACGATCTTACTAACTAAGCACTTGGATCAACTTGAATGCCAAATCACATACTACAGGACAAATGTGACCTCAGACTTTCATGAGACCATCAACCTTAGGTCTTCCTTCTTTAGCAGTGATTTTCAACCCACTTTGTGTCACACCTAAAATTCCCTAAGAGAGAATCTTAGGTGTGACACAAAAATTTTAAACGATCATTAAATTAGTTTTGAAAGATGTTCAAAGCACAGAAAATATATTGGTTTTCTTTACTCTTTTTTTAATCAACATAACTTAAGTGTGCTGTGGAAGTTTAACTTCAAGTGTGCCATGAGATTCAAAAAAAGGTTGAAAAATACTGCTTTATAAGTTAGAGAGGCCATGGCCTATGGGCTTTTTTGTTTTAGAAGAATTTGTTGAGATTCTATAAGATCATCAGCTGTCCAAGGAACTCTTCTCTTTGAACTTAAGTATATTTCTCCTGGCTTTTGTTCATGTAAGTTAAGAAGAGAGTACAGACAGAGTGTTTGTGTAGACGTGGAGCTTGGGAAAAGGCCACGGCTGCCAAAGTGTTGCTGCCTCCTTCTCTACAACATTTTTGCTGAGCCAACAAGATGCTGCAACCTAGGCTCCTTGGCTTATTCCACAGCTTTTACTTTTTTATGATAATAATAATATGATAACAATAATAATAATTATTATAATAAAAAGAAAAAGTCATTGAATATTATTGTTAATTATAATGAATTATATTATTATATAATAATATAATAATTATACATTATATCTATAATAATAAGATATTATTATAGATATAATATAGCTATATATATAAGCTATACATAGAATATATATCCTAATATATAAGATATAATATCTTTTAATATAATATAATAATTATATAATAATATAAAATATAATAATAATATATTATAATATCTTAATATATTATTAATAATAATACTATAATATTATTAATATATTATTATTAATTATATTATTAATATTAATAATAAATAATAATATTATAATAATACTATTATACTTAATATAACATAATGATATATTAATGTAATGTATGTTAGTAATATTATATTATTATAAATATAATAATTATTATATTTATTATATTTTATAATGAAATATGATAAATTTAATATATATTCATTATATATTTCTATATTTATGTAAATGTATATAAATATATATTTATATACTTATGTAAATATATAGTTATATTTGTAAATATTTATAAATATGTATTTATAGGAATATATAAATATATATTATATATAATATGTAATAAATATATGTATGTAATTAATATAATTAATTATAATAAATAATAATATTCAATGGCTTTTTCTTTTTTATTATAATAATAATAATTATATAATAATATAGCAGGAGATATGGCTTTGCAGTTTACTAGCTATGTGACCTTAGTCGAGGAACTTTACATTGCTATGTTTCAGTATTCTTACCTATAAAATGGGTAATAACAACTTATAGTGTTGTTGTGAGAATGTGAGTTAACTGTAAAATGCCTGCCAGAATAAATGGTAGATATGACTATTGGTTTTAATTATAATTGCTATTATAATTGTTAAGGCAACTGGGGACACTGAATAAAGCTGTTTTGTCATTCAGAGTCATTCACTGTGTAGATCTGGTGAGAAAAAAAGGTAATTAGTGAGTTCTGGTATGGGGAATTAAATGGTTTATTAGATCAATATTCTGAATACAATTATATTTAAGCTTATTCGGTATACTAACCAGGGCTTTTAGAAAAACTTTAAAAATAGTTGAAGTAATTGTCAACTTTATAATTGGTGCATATGCTTCTAACACACTACTAGATAGAAGTAGGTAATGACTGTTTGATTTGCATTTTATCCCATTTCTAACACCTGCCTTAAAGTAGAGAATAAGCAGAAATCTGAGGCAGTAGACATAATGCTTTCTAATAATGAAAGAAAGCTTTACTCAAGTCTGCTGTCTGCCCCATTCATTGCACCTTATTCAGTTTCTCTAAATCTCTAAAGAAGAAGGACATCCCAGCACCTTCCTTAGCCATCGTAATAAGGTCATATGACAAAGATTTCTACTTTGTCCAGTGTGTTATCTTTTTGCTTTATTTTTCTGCTTCTCTCCAATTTTCTTCTTTGTCTTCCTTGCCTGGTTCAGGAAAGGGGTGAATACTGCCTCATTGATCCATGCCTGCATGAAGACCCCTGGGTTCACTTAAGAGAGTAAGAGTCAGTAAATAAAGTGAGTAAAGTGGTCATTAAATCATTCATTGCCTTGCGGAAGCAGATGCAGTGGAAGACCAGCCTGGGGTGGGCCCTATGTGCTCATGCTGGGCCCCCAGGCTGTATCCACAAGGCAATTCAACGCCCTGTTCCCTGTGCAAATGACGGCAGAAATCAGGGAAAGGTTCTCCTGCTCCCAGCCTCCTCCCCTTCTTCCTCCAGTGTTTTTACAAGTATGGTAATGTTTCTGAGAAATAAAGCATGCTGTTTCATGCCCTGTGTGCTTACCCAACCTTCTTTCATAGCCCTCTAAGTTTTCTTTATTTTTTTTCCAACAACAATTTTATTTAGGGAGACCTCTTCGTTTATTCAGTTCAACAAAATGAAGAGAAGGGTTATAAAAAATGACTTTTTGCTTTCTAATTTTAGAAGCTACCAAATCACTTAAACTACAACATGAATGTTCTTTAGGCTCCTTAGTCATCACAACTTGTCTGTGTCTGCACTTTTGTACACAAATTCATTCATGCAAAGTGTATAAATGGCTTCTGTGCTTTTTGTATACTATTTTTAATGGAGATACTAAGAATGAGAATGTGTGTGAGATACGCTGATAAATGGCTTGAGGTATATATTTGCACAGAGTATGTCTATCAACTTAGTACATGCTGCTCATTGGGGAATTCATAAATAATGGAATCTCAGAGTTGAGAGAATCCTCAAAAAGACAATCTTTCAAGTATTAGATGAAATGATTCATCTAATACTTGAACACTCTGGACAACTTCTTCATACTAGGATCTGTCAGCCAAGACTCGAATACCTCAATCATCAGGATACTTCTTACCTCTCTAAGCTTTCTATTGCATCATTGATTGCCTTTCTTCATGAGGATTATGTGTTGAACTTTAGCTGTATTTCATAGCACCTGTACTTGTGGCAGTGGCCTATTTGTAACATGAGTCAGAGTTGGAGTTCTGCCTCTGAAAGTCTCGGCACCATGAGCAAGCTGTACTTTGGGTGTTCATCTATGCTCTTGTACTGAGCCTGTTTGGGAAGTATATGCCCAGCATGAAGGGTGGCTCTGAAGGTTACCAGTGCCTAGGGATTTATCTCAGCTCCTTGGGAGACTCTCTTAACTCTACATCTGTAGCACTCCATCAAGAAGCAGTGAAAGCTTTGGGGCAGAAGCCCAAGGCATAGCCAGCCTCTTGAAGCCTCTAGCAGGGCCTTAGGGTGAATCCACACTCACAGATGGGCTGGCTGCCAAACATTAACTAAAATACTCACACTTGTTTTGACAACAGTCCTCAGGTTAAATTTCACCAAGTGCTATTTTGGGTCAAGAGCTATGACAGAAATGTCTTCAGATTCCAGGTGACTATAATGCCTCTCTCTGCAAAGCCATCTTTCAGCATGTTCCATTTGCTATGCTTTCAAGAACTCAGCTATATTGGTGCCTTTACAAGGTTCATCCCCAAAAGGGGAGTGGGGAAGCCTGGAAAGGACTTCTGGGGAATAGTCCCTGGGACAAGTCACTCCAAAAGTCTCCCTGCCTAAGTTGACTCATTCTTTGATATGTGGAAGCCGCAGCAAGGGGTGGCTTCCAAGTGCCCGTCTGTGATGATGGATGAGTTTGGCCCTGCAGCCTGGGGAACAGGTAGGAGTCAGCAGAACGCAGATGTTGCAAGGAAGCCAAATTAACCTTTAATGGGAGTGTACAAGTTGGTCACTTACTAGGATATCTAATTGCCTAACCTAATTACAAAGCAAGAACTAACTTCACAGAATGGACTCTGACCTAAAATATTCCACGTCTTCCCAAAGTTGGGACAGCAATGAATTCAAGTGTATGTAGCTTTTTAAAAAATCTCTCAATCATCTCACAGTCAAGAAGAGCATGAGCTGAAATGCGTACTTTCTGGAGTTCTTCTGCTGGGAAGTTGAAGCTCAGGGTAGGAGATATTTGAGCTTTATCTGATTAGACTGCGTCAAGTACACATTTAGTACAGAACAAAGCAAGAGTCTAATCCTATGGGAGTTCTTGGGAGAGAAATACCCTCTTCTGTAGCAATAGCTCCAGATAAATATGCATTTAATTGCTTAGAGACATGAATCTATTTTTTTTTTCCATTAGGAAATACTGTATGGTAACTGATTAAAGTACTTGACCATGTAGAAATGTGTGGAAGAAGTTGCTAACATGAGCGACTAAATGCATCTTGGGTAGCTTTTATTCACTCAAATTAAAATGGAGGTGGTATCTTGACCTCCTGTCTAGAATTTGTTTCTAGAATTATCAAACTTTTAGGGAGTCTGTTTCGGATTCCAAGGATACCATGGAGAAGTACAAAGTCTCCTGAATAGAGCCCCCCTTTTAGTAGAATTTCTGAATGAAGAAGAAAAGGAAATTGAGGAAAGAAATCATTAGCATAAATGGGATCAGAAAATATCCATAAAATGTTATCACAGTGTATATGCTATGACTACCAGACTGGCAAGTCCAGCAGAAATGAAGTTTGCACATCTGATCCAAGGTTCTGTAAACTTGTAAAAGGTGCTGATCATGCATTAAATCTGGACCACCTAATTGATCTTCAGTAATCTTTCATATGCAAGCCATTCAGAAATAAGAGGTCTAGTGCACAATATCAAATGTATGAGATTTGGAGAAAGACAGGCTGGTTTGGAGCTTCAAATTTTTTTTAATAAAATAAAGATAATAACACCTGTCTTGCAAGGCCATTGGGTAGATTTCAGACCTAAGTTTTGAGGTACTGGATAGAATAAGCTTATTCTTGTCAAGTATAATAATTGATAATAATACTAAAGATTGTTTCTCTAGCTCATTATTATGGGGGAAAGTTTAGATTTAAGGAACTTCCTAAGAGAGCAAAAGGGGCTGGAAATTCCATCCGAACTAGGTAAAATGGTAGAAAATGTGGCCCATCTATTCTGGAGATGAGATATCTCTGTCTGATGCAGCCATTTCTGACTTCCACAAATACAGTTAAATGAGCACTGTCTAGAAGACAAAGAAAAAAAGAATTGAAAACACACAAAGATTTTAAATATCTATTATCAGTCTTCTTCTGACAGGAAACAAATGGAAATCTCAGTAGGGAAATGGAGACTAAAATAATAAAATGGAAATTCTAGAACTGAAAACTATAATATCTGAAATGGAAAATTTGCTAAATTGGATTTCTTTCAGATTAGATACAAAAAGAAGAAAATATTCCTGAATTTGAAGACTTTGAATTAGAAACTATGCAAACCAAAACATGGAAAAAGCAAAGTCTGACAAGAAAATGAACAATAAACAGAGCTGTAGTGACTTGTAAGCAAAATGAGGCAGTATAACATATCTGTAATTAAAAAGCCAGAAGAAAATAAAAAAGAATATTGACACGGGAAAAAAATATTTATTTATTTATGGATCAAATCTAATTCATACTTTGCATTTTAAATTTTAATGCACTTTGCCAGACGGTTTTAAGAAAAGGTTATAGCAATTTCTAGTCCTACTAGTTGTGTTGGAGCTGTTATTTCCCATATTCTAACTAGCACTGGATATCAGTGCTCTTTTTTGTTGTTGTTAATTTCAGAATATTACTGGGGTACGCATGTTTTGGTTGCATAATTTGCTTTTGAACATTTTAAGTCAAAGTTATAAGTGGGCCCTCCCCACTTCCCAGAATGTGTGCATTGTACCAGTTAGGAGTGAATGAACCCATTTCCTCCTCCCCCTCCCACCTGCTTCATTTCCATGGGGTTTTACTTCCACATGTGCACGTAAATGTTGATCTATTAGTTCCTGTTTAGTATTAAGTACATGTGGTGTTCAGTTTTCTGTTCTTGTCCTTCACTTAAAAGAATAGTCTCCAGTTCCATCTGGGTTGATACAAAAGATATTAGATCACCATTTTTTTATGGTTGACTAGTACACATTTAATATATGTATATACATATACCATATTTTATTAATCCATTCATGTACAAGTTGGCACTTGAGTTGCTTCCATTTCTTTGCATTTGTGAATTGTGCGGCTATAAACATTCAAGTGCAAGTATCTTTTTTATAGGATGGCTTCTTTTCCTTTGGGCAAATACCTAGTAGCGGGATTGCTGGATCAAATGGTGGGTCTACTTTTAGTTGTTTGAGGTATTTCCATATAACTTTCTGTAGAGGTTGTACTAATTTGTGGTCCCACCAATAGTATGTAAGTCTTCTTTTTTCTGCACCCATGCTAACACTTGTTGTTTTGGGACCTTTTGAGAATAGTCATTCTTGTGGTTTTATTTGGATTTCCCTGATAGTTAGAGATTTCTGTTTCTGTTCATGTCTTTTGCTCACTTTTTTTTCTATGCCTGTTTACCCACTTTTTAATGGGGCTGTTTGATTTTTTTCTTGGTGATGATGTACACGAGTTCTTCATAGATTCTGGTTATCAGACCTTTATTGGATGTATAGTATCCAAATACTTTCTCCCATTCTGTTCGTTGCCTATTTGCTTTATGGATCGTGTTCTCAGCTGTGCAGAAGATTATTAATTTGATCAAGTCCCAATTACTTATTTATTTGTATTGTTGCTGTGATTGCAACTGGAGTCTTCTTCATAAATTCTTTGCCTAGGCTGATTATCCATAAGAGTTTTTCCAACATTTCTTTTAGAATTCTTACAGTTTCATGTGTTAGGTTTAAGTCATTCATCCAGTGGGAATTAATTTTTTGTGAGTAATGATTGGTGTGGATTCTTTCTCAGACTTTTACATGTGGCTATCCAGTTTTCTCAGCATTATTTTTCAATTAGGATTCTTTTCCAGTGTATGTTTTTGTTTGTCTTTTCAAAGGTCAGATAGCTACATGAGAATGATTTCCTATGTAGGTTCTCTGTTCTGATCCATAGGTCTGTATTTCTGTTTTTGTGCCAGTATCATGCTTTTTTTGTTACTATAACCTTGAAGTATAGCTTGAAGTCTGGTAAAGCAGTGCCTCTCTCTCTCTCTCTTATTTTTTTAATTGCATAAGGTTGCATTGGTATTCAGGGTCTTTTCTGGTTTCATATGAAGTGTAAAGCTATTTTTTCTAGATCCACAAAAAATGATGTTGGTTATTTTAATGGGAATTGCATTGAATCTTTAAACCACTTTGGGTAGTACAGACATCTTGACAATGTTTATTCTCCTGATCCATGAGCATGGTATGTTTTTCCATCTGCAATTCCACTGCAATTTCCTAACTTAGTTTTTCATAGTCCTCCCCAGAGAGGTCTTTCGCCTCCTCAGTTAAATATATTCCTAGGTATTTTATTTTCTTTGCTGCCATTGTGAAGGGCAATTTATTTATCCATGCCAGTAATCTTTTGACAGACTCTTTGGGTTTTATAAATATAAGATCAAATCAGGAGCAAAGAATAATAGTTTGACCTCTTCTTTCTCCATTTGTACATCCCTGTATTTCCTTCTCTTGTCTGATTGCTGTCAAGGATTTCCAGAACTATGTTGACTAGAAGTGGTGATAGTGGGCACCCTTGTCTGATTCTAGTTCTAAGTGGAAATGCTTTCAATTGTTCCCCATTCAGTATGATATTGGCCATGGGTTTATCATATATGGCTTCTATAATTTTGAGGTAAGTGCCATCTATGTCTATTTTGTTGAACGTTCTTATCATAAAAGGGTGCTGAATTTCATCAAATGCACCTATTGAGAGAATCATATTGTCTTTGTTTTTACTTCTATTTATGTGGTGAATTAATTGCATTTATAAATTTACATATGTTGAACCATCTTTGAAACTCTGGAATGAAGCCCACTGGATCCTGGTGAATTATTTTTTTTAATATCATGTATGCAGCTGAATTCTATTTTCTTGTTTTTTATCGAGGATTTTTGGATCTATATTCATAAGGGATTCTAGTCTGTTATTTTCTTTTTTTGCTGAATTCTTTCCCAGATTTTCTTTCGGGGTGATATTGGCTTCATAAAACATGTTAGGGAAGATTCCTTCTTTCTCAATGTTATGGAATAATTTCTGCAGGATAGATATTAGTTCTTTTCACGTAGGGTAAAATTCTGGTGTGAAACCATCTGGTCTGGGACTTTTTTGTTGTTGGAAGATTTTGTATTACTGCTTCTATTTTGATACCTGATACTGGTCTGTTCAAGAGTCCTATTTATTCCTGATTATGTCTAGGGAAGTAGTATCTTTCCAAGAATTTGTCCATTTCCTCCACATTTTCAAGTTTATGAGCACAGAAGTGTTTATAGTACTCAGAGATGATGTTTTGTGATATAACTTGTGATTTTTTCTTTTTCATTTCAGATTGAGCTTCTTAAAGTCCTTTCTTTTTTATTTCTGGTTAATCTAGCAAGAAGCCTGTCAATTTTGTTTATCTTCTCAAAGAACCAACTTTTCTTTCACTAGTTTTCTATATAATTCTTTGTTCTTAATTTTATTTAGTTCTGCTTTGATCTTGATTGTTTTGTTTCTTCTGCTGGGTTTAGAATTAGTTTTCTCTTCCTTTTCCAGTTCCTCTTGACAATTCATAGATTGATGATTTGTGATGTGTCTTTTTTTTTTTTTTGGCTGGGGCTGGGTTTGAACACACCAAGTCCGGCATAGGGGGCCGGTGCCCTACTCCTTTGAGCCACAGGTACTGCCTGATTTGTGATATTTCTGTCTCTTGGATGTAAGCATTATGATTACAGGTTTTATTTTCAGGACTGCTTTGTCTGTACCCCACAGATTTTAATAACTTGTGTTCCCATTATCATTTAGTAGAAAGAATCATCTGATTTAGGAAGATGGTGGCTGAGTAACAGCTTCTGTGAAGCCAGGCGCAGTGAGAGTGGGGTGAGAAGACTCCAGGCATCTCTGGCCAGTGGGTTTTGCCCAGAGGCTTCCCTTTGGTGACACAGAAATTCAGTGAGAGACTTCTGGACCCCACAAGGAGGACAGAAGCGATGGAAAACCTGCAAGTGGTAGGTGCGTTTGTTCGGTCAGAGGCTGCCTGCAGCTATAACCATAGCAACAGCGAAACTGCAAAGAGGAAAAGCCTTATCTATGGGCTGTTTTTTTTTTTTTTTTTTTGGACATGGGCACTCAATTGAACTGCCTTGGGAGATCTTGGTCCGGTGTGCAGATGACCTTGGGTGTTGTCTGGGAACCTGGACTGAGCCACTGAGCCGGAAAGGAGCTAATATCGTTCAGCTGCAGGTTGCCCCTGTGTGTTGCAGTTACAGGATTGGCTGGGTAGACCTTGGGCAAGTAATCTAGTGACTGAGCTGCCCAAAGTCGGGGACTGAGATGCTGGGCAAGTGTGGAGATCCAAGGGTTTGGCAGATTAACAGCCGTTGGCCCTCAGGGGCATAGAGGGAGACTGGATTTGGCACACTGGATAAGCAGGTAGCCACACTAGGAGAGATCCCAAGGATAAGTGCTTTCCTTGGAAAGCTTCTGCTTGGCCAGGGTTCATGGTTTGGAGTGTCTTTTGAGTGGGCTGAGGAGTTATTTGGGCTCCCAAGCCTGCAGGATCTGAGAATTTAGCAGAGGCCTCCAGTTTCCATCTCGTATTGCAGTATCAACATTGTGATTAACAACTCATACCTCAGAAGATCACCTGTTGCCTAGTCAATATTTAGCAAGATATGTATACTGTTTGGTTTTTTGGTTTTATAGTTTTTGGGTTTTTTTCTTAATTTCAACATTTTTCCTTGACATTTTTATTTCTTTTATATTTTTTCACTGTTCTAGTTTAAATACAATCATCCATTTTGCCTTCTTTAACAATTACAATTTCATTATTGCTAGTGTTTCTGCCCCTGCTATTTGTCCCCCCCCCCAATTTTATCTCATAAGGGTTTTTGCTTGTTTGTTTTGGTTTGATTTACAGTAGTTTTGTCTTTCCTCTCTACCTGGTGTCTGAGCTGGCTGACAAAGAGTTGTTGACCTCAAGGGAATCACACAACTCAGCACCCCCAGACGTTGAGGGCCTTTGAGGTTGGGTCATAGTACCCTACTATATACCTATATTACTCCTGTTTCTTTCTTTCGATGCCTTTCTTCTTTTTGTCAGTATTTCTCTTTACTCACCACCTCTTCCTTCTCCTTTTTAAATCTTTTTTCCCTTCTTGCTCTTCAATCCTCTCATCTCTCTGGTCTCATACCAAAAAGACTCATTAAAACTTTAGACCAGTGGGACAGTAACATTTAAAGAGCAAGAAGAAGTGAAAGGAAAATTAGGGTAAGGAAACAGATACAAGAAAGCACTCATGAAGAGGCAGCAGAAAAACCCTGTCAACGTGAAATCCCAGGCCAGAGTAACCCCTTCTAGGGATCGTGAGGTAGCTACAGCAGAGGATTCCTCCTATAAAGAAATGTTAGAAGTGACAGAAGGGGAATTTAAAACACAGATGATGAAAACAATGAAGGAAATTATTGAGAAAGTGAAAAACAA
>CAUYRH010066819.1:0-16469 GCA_963574655.1 Perodicticus potto | reverse complement strand
GGGGCTGGTGCGATTCACTCAGTTCCAGCCCTGTCCCTGATTGATGTAAAGTAGATGAAAAAGCTGATAGAACAGAACAAGTTCGCAGAATTTCTGCCCTGTGGAAGAGACGCTGGGCTGCTAATATTCCTGACTCAGTCTGTGAGATTCAGCCCTTTGTCTCAGCTGTCATCTCCTGAGGGCCAGGTGCGGCAACTTTAGCAAAGCTTGCTCAGCGCTATCGCTTGGTGCCTCAGGGGACCACCTCTCCACTTCAGCCACCTCTCGGCTCACTATTCCTCTCACCACTCCCAAGCCGGGAAAACAGCACAGACCAGCAACACCCCGCGCCCTGTCCACAACCCTCGAGAAAGTGTCCAAGAATCTGGACTCTGTGGGGGACAGACCTCCAGACCTCAGGGTGAGACTGGAGTGGAGTGCCGGGAGTTCCAACTTGCAGGTAGAGAATATATACAGTTTTTATACAGTTTTATGCCTGGCAGGAGAGTGCCACGGCACCCTAGTAAGGGAAGGAGGTCCAGTTTTTAGAGGGTCTCTCCCGTGGGGTAGAGTGGGAGGATATCTGAACTCTGCTCGCTTGTTTTTATGGAGGTATGGCGTATAGTGCCAGCTGCTCTCATGGGGGAGGGGACTCCCATCCGCTTGGTGATGTGCTCTGTACCTTTTATTTGTATCCTTGGGGTCGCAGGTCACTCCAACGGGTTGATGTGCGTTCTTCGACCTTCTCTTTTGGCTCAGTTCCAAACCGTTGGGTTTCTTGCTAAATTTCTGTTCTTTAACACTCCTTCTGGATGGGAGCGTCTGCAGAAAGCTGGCTACAGACCGCCATCTTGGCTCCACCCCCCAAAATATTAGGTATATTCTTATACACTGATATGGAACAACAACTATGATATATTTACTAAGTGAAAAAAGCAAGATGTAGGCTTGGCACCGGTAGCACAGTGGTGACGGCACCAACCACATACACCAAGGGTGGAGGGTTCAAACCCGGCCTGGGCCAGCTAAACAACTGCAACACCGAAAAAATGGCCGGGTATTCTGGGGGGCGCCTGTGGTCCCAGCTACTTGGGAGGCTGAGGCGGGTAAATCACTTAAGCCCAAGAGTTTGAGGCTGCTGTGAGCTGTGACACCAGAGCACTCAACCAAGGGTGACATAGTGAGACTCTGTCTCAAGTAAACCAAAATAAATAAATAAATAAATAAATAAGAATCCTTTGGCTTGACCCCTGTAGCACAGTGGTTATGGCGCCAGCCACATACACTGAACCTGGAGTGTTCGAACCCGGCCCAGGCCAGCTAAACAACAATGTCAACTGCAACAACAACAACAACAACAAAATTGCCAGGTGTTGTGGTGGGTGCCTGTAGTCCCAGCTACTTGGGAGACTGAGGCAAGAGAATCGCTTAACCCCAAGAGTTTGAGGTTGCTGTGAGCCACAGCACTCTACCAAGGATGACAAAGTGAGACTCCATCTCAAAAAAAAGAAAAAAAAAAGCAAGATGCAGAATAATGTGTATAATATGCTTCCATTTTTATCAAAAGGGAACATCAAGTAAGTACACATGTACATGTAAACAGTTTTATATTCATAGTCATTCTCAATGGATACATATACATAGGATAACTGGTCTCCTATTCATAGGATAGATGAATTTTATTCTGTGCATGTATTAATTTTTCAATAATAAATTTTAAAAGGAGTAAGGAATGTATTTATTTATTTATTTATTTATTTATTTATTTATTTTTCTGGAGACAGACTCATTCTGTCACCCTAGGCAGAGTACCATGGTGTCATCGTAGCTCACAGCATCCTCAAACTCTTGGGCTTAAGTGATCCTGTTACCTTAGTTTTTCTATTTTTTAATAGAGATAAGGGTCTCACTCTTTTTTTTTTTTCTTTTTTTTTTTTTTTGCTTCTTAAATATACATATTTTATCATTCTTCACTACATTTTTTCCCCCCTCCACCCCTCCGTGGCAAGACAGAATTGATTTACAGAAAAGAATACAGAAAACACCAAAGCTCTGGTAGAGGGAGAGATTTCAAGTGGGGAGAGAGATACTCTCTCCCAAGGGTCTCACTCTTGCTCAGGCTGGTTTCAAACTCCTGAGCTCAAGCAATCTGCCTGACTTGGCCTCCCAGAGTTCTAGGACTACAGGTGTGAGCCACCACACCTGTCCAGGACTGCATTTATTGATCTACAGAAGGAATTTAGTGATTGCTACCATCTAGGCAGTCATTTGTGGTTTTTTAAGAGACATGGTCTCACTCTGTTACCTCGGCTGAAGCACAGTCATGTAACCATAGCTCATTACAGCCTTGAACTCCTAGGCTGAAGTGACCCTTCCACCTTAGCCTCCCATAGAGCCAAAACCCACCACATTCAGCTAATTTTTTAAATTTTTTTGTGGGGGGAGGGTGAGGTCTTGCTATATTGTTCAGTCTGGTCTCAAACTCATGGCCTCAAGTGGTCCTCTCACCTCAGCTTCCCAAAGTGCTAAGATTACAGTTATGAGCCACCATGACCAGCTAAGTAGTCATTTTGTTTGTTTGTTTGTTTTTGAGACAGAATCTCACTATGTCGCCCTCAGCAGAGTGCTGTGGCATCATAGCTCATAGCAATTCAAACTCTTGGGCTTAACTGATTCTCTTGCCTCAGTCTCCCAAGTAGCTGGGACCACAGGCACCTACCACAACACTGGCTATGTTTTTGTTGTAGTTGTCATTGTTGTTTGGCAGGTCCAGGCTGGATTTGAATCTGCCAGCTCCAGTGTACGTGGCTGGCACCCTAGCCTCTGAGCTACAGACGCCGAGCTTAAATAGTCATTTTTTAAAAGGAGAGTCTATATAAAGATAATAGCTTACAACCTTTGTTTGAGTAAAAGGGAAAAACACTCATAAAGTTACCCTTGTAAGTTTTAGGGACAATGTAATTTATTAACAAGGCATTAACCTTTGGAGTCATTCAGTACTTATACCTAATTTGATTTGTCTTTACATTTTCACTTTCAAAAAGGCCAAACAATCCTGGAGAAAGCCTTCACATCATCTCATTTTATTTTTCCTTTGCACAGATCCCTGGGTGATTAGATTAAACCAGGGTAATCCCTTTATCCTATTTTGTTGTTGTTGTTTTGAGACAGCATCAAGCTGTCGCCCTGAGTAGAGTGTCATGGCATCACAGCTCACAGCAACCTCCAACTCCTGGGCTCAAGAGATTCTCCTGCCTCCACCTCCCAAGTAGCTGGGGCTACAGGCGCCCACCACAACGCCCGGCTATTTTTTGGTTGCAGCTGTCATTATTGTTTGGCAGGCCCGGGCTAGATTCGAACTCGCCAGCTCAGGTGTATGTGGCTGGTGCCCTAGCCATTTGAGCCACAGGCGCCAAGCCAGGCTAATCCCTTTAAAGTCTACAGTCATAACACTGGCAGGACAAACAATAATATTATACTTGCTTACTATACAATTCAAGACACAATTCCCAAAATATATTTAAATTCTAAAGCTACAAAAGGAAATAATTATATTCCTTCTATTTATTCAAAAATTAGAGACACCTTGACTAGTCACTCTCCTTGAATTCTGACAATTAACCTGACTTAGTTAAAAAACTGTTTTCCCCAAATTTAGTTTCTAAAATGACTGCCTATTAGTCTTAATTATAATCTCATAAATTATGACCCAGAAATTTTATGATTTTTCAAATGTGTACATTTTATTGTATAAAAATTATACCTCTGGCTGGGCATGGTGGCTCATGCTTATAATCCTAGAACTCTGGGAGACCGAGAGGGGATGGATTGTTTGAGCTCAGGAGTTTGAGACCAGCCTAAGCAAAAGCAAGACCCCATCTCTACACGCAAAACAAACAAACAAACAAAAAAAAAACTAGCCAAGCATGGTGGCAAGCACCTGTAGTCCCAGCTACTTAGGAAGCTAAGGCAAGAGGATCTCACTTGAGCCCAGGAATTTGAGGTTGCTGTGAGATATGACACCACAGCACACTATCCAGGGTGACAGAGCGAGATTCCATCTCAAAAAAATAAATAAATTATATCCAGTAACAGTGATTAAAAAGAGCTCTCTAGTATTAGAATCAACTATTAAAATTAATGTTAACAAAAACAAATCCAAACTCCACAAGGAGGACCTGGCTTAACAGAACAGACACAAAAAAGCCCCGAGTATAACCTTTTTAAAAGGCATTCAACAATATCTATCAACATCTCATTTTATGTTATTTTTAACTTCAGAATATTATGGTGGCACAAATGTTTTGGATACATGAATTGCCTTTGTGCAGTTGGACTTAAAGTTGTAAGTGTGTCCATCACCCAGGTAGCATCCATTGTACCCATTAGGTGTGAATTTACCCATTCCCTCCCCTCTACCTGCTTGGTTTCTGTTGAGTTTTGCTACTATAACTACACAAGGGTGTTGATTGATTAGTTCCAATTTAATAGTAACTACATGTAGTGTTTGTTTTTCCATTCTTGCAATACTTAGAAGAATGGTCTCCAGTTCCATTCAAGTTGTTACAAAAGGTATAAGTTCATCATTTTTTTATCTAGAAATTTTAAACCCTAACATTCTTTAAAAAGTCATCAACAGCCAGGACCCATAGCTCATTTCTATAATTTTAGCATTTTGTAAGACTGAGGCAGGATGATCCCTTGAGCCCAGGAGTTTGAGACCAACCTGGGTAACACAGGAAGAGCCTGTCTCTATCAAAAATACAAAAATTAGCCAGATATAGGGGCACATGCTTATAGTCTCAGATACTCAGGAGGCTGAGGAAGAAGGAAAGAATCAGCCCAGGAGTTTGAAGTGGCAGTGAGCGCTAATGAGGCTACCATACTGTTGACCAAGCAAAAGAGAGAGACACTGTCTCAAAAAAGTAATCAATTTTTATGTATTATCATATTGAGCTGTATTCTGACTATAAATTAAGTTTGGACAAGACTAGTTTTCTATATGGTATCTACAAAGAGGCAAATCCAAATTTTATGGCTTCTGAAACTGAAATAATTTGGAGGGTCTTCTTTAAGAAAAATATAAAACTATAAATAACAAAATTCTATAGAAAAGAAAATATTCTGAATGAGTAACAAAATCACAAGTTATACATTTTTTAAAGTGAACAAATATCACAAAAATAACATTTTTATTAATACTGCCTAATATACTTCTTTAATACTTTCTTTTCCTACGTTTTTGGGTATATATTCTTTGATTAGATGCTTCATTTGTCAATGACTTTGCAAAACCCTTTCTATATAAAGAAAAGAAAAATAATTCAGTCTTTTCTCTGGATTAACATGTTTGTTTATTAATGACATTTTGGAAAATTTCCTTTCAACATCACAACTGGACACTGGTAAATTGTTAGAGCTATTGTCAAATTTGGGCAAAATATAGTTTCGTTCATCTATTAACTGTAAAATTTCAGGGCATTTCAAGTTTACTTGCATGGTGAATAGTTCCACATACTCTTTGAATTGATAACACACATTTACCAATTTTAAACTAGACTCTATACTTTCATGTCATGAAGCTGAGGTGGGTGGCAGGAGTATTATGGGAAGCAAATATTATACGAGAATTCCTAGCAAAAACTCCACTATACACAGAAATGACTAAGAACCACAAAGAGTCAAGCAGTCCACCAATCCTGAACTAACGTACCTACCCTTAGTCTGATCCCCAAAATGTTTACGGCCACTTAAATACCACCCAACATAAAGAAGAGGTCTAACAGAAGGAGTGTCGAAGTGGAAATGAACTGTGGTCTTAAACAATTGAGGTTAAATTATTTTCCTTTTGCAAACTGTATATAAACACATGACCATGTAAACATATTACTAAGACTTCTACTAAAGTCTGAAAGAGAGATTAATGCAAAAGAATGGCTCTGAAGCTTAAGCTTCATTAACACTACAGGAAACCTATCTGTGGGCCTAGAAGACTTAACACTAAGTAATTTTTAATTTTAAAGGAAGGAAAAAAAGAAGAAAGTTCACTAATACACCCTATTATCACACGGGCTTTTGAGTGAAAGAAGCAGAGTTAGAAAAGGCAGGAAAAAAGTATTTCCTTTGGCTCGGCACCTGTGGCTCAACAGGCTAAGGTGCCAGCCACGTACACCTGAGCTGGCAGGTTCGAATCCAGCCCGGGCCCACCAAACAACAATGACGGCTGCAACCAAAAAATGGCCAGGCATTGTGGCAGGCGCCTGTAGCCCCAGCTACTTGGGAGGCAGAGGCAAGAGACTCGCTTGAACCCAGGAATTGGAGGTTGCTGTCAGCTGTGATGCTACAGCACTCTATCCAGGGTGACAGCTTAAGGCTCTGTCTCAAAAAAAAAAGTGTTTCCTTTTACTTTTGGCAAACTAATTATGAAATGCCCTGGAAAGTACAGCCTTGAGTATCTGTAACTGGCATTCACATATATCACTGTTAATAACACAAAGTGCTTTCATATCATATTATTATTCTTCATTTATGGTGTAATAAAAATTCAATTACATTTGACCTTAAAAAGACCTTATTAAGCAGTGATGAATTCTGGGAAGATGCAATAGAAATAGCAGTCTTACATATGAGTGGGTGTAAACAGTTTGGGGAAGTTAGGAGTGTATTTGCAAATAACAAATCAGAATCTGGTCCTATAGTTATACATGCATATATTGGAATAAAACAAATATCTACCTACAATAGTTTGCTAGACAGAGTAGAGGGTTTTGGAAAATACATTAATAGTCAGTAGACTAAGTCATTTAGCAAAATGTTATTAGAACTAGTCTCTAGATGGCTAGAATAGCATTGCTGCAATTAGCTCAGACACTACTATATAATTACTAAGATTCAGCTTCTCTTCTGGCCCTCAGCATCAGCCCCACCTTAGATCAAGTGGAAGAGGTTTAACTGGTTTTGTGTGAGGATAAATCAAGTACTGGTGTCATACTTACTACTCACTGAAATTAATTTGTTGTTGTTGATGGGTGGTGCCTGTGGCTCAGTGAGCAGGGCGCCGGCCCCATATACCAAGGATGGCAGGTTCGAACCGGGCCCGGGTCAACCTGCAACAAAAAATAGCTGGGCGTTGTGGTGGGTGCCTGTAGTCCCAGCTACTTGGAAGGCTGAGGCAAGAGAATCACCTAAACCCAAAAGCTGGAGTTTGTTGTGAGCTGTGATGCAACGGCACTCTACCGATGGTGACAAAGTGAGACTCTGTCTCTTGAAAAAAAAAATTTTTTTGAGACAGAGTCTCACTTTGTCACCCATGGTAAAGTTCTATGGCATCATAGCTCACAGCAACCTCAAACTCTTGGGCTCAAGCGATTCTCTTGCCTTAGCCTCCCAAGTAGCTGGGAATATAGGTGCCTGCTACAACACTGGCCTATTTTTAGAGACAGAGTCTCGCTCTGGTTCAGGCTGGTCTTGAACCTGTGAGCTCAGGCTATCTACCCGCCTCAGCCTCCCAGAGTGCTAGGATTACAGGCCTGAGCCACTCACTTGGCCTTACTCACTGAAATTAAACAACTCATTTTCAAAGCTTTAGGACTGTATGTTGCAGAGCTACTTTTGCTATTCTCTTTCCTAATCAACAATAGCCTTCTAATTTGGGGATAGTTATGATTAGTAAAAACATTACAAAATGCTTTCATAAATTTGAATATTTTGAAGATAAACTCATTTAAGAAAGCCTGTAGTATATTAAATAAATGAAATAATTACTTGTCATTTCTCAGCTTTTCCAAAGTGGCTCTTTCCCCTGAGCAAATTAAAGACAACATATTCCTGTTGGGGGATGTGGTAGGGAAGAAGCAGTGCAGAAGCCTCTAAGATAGGAGTTACACCAAGGAAAGTGTTGAAAACAAAAGAAAACCCTACTTTGGAGCAAGTGAAAATTGAAATCTAAGTATTCACATGGATGCCTACAGGACAGAAAACTTAAGAGAAGGAATCTTATACTATATAAATAAAGCTTTTCTAGTCATAACTATCAATACAGTCTTAGCTAATTAGAATGTATAGTCAACAAATAAGAAACATCGCTTTACCCTAGACATATAGTAAAATAGATCTAAAACATACTTTGTCCTCTCTGGCCAAGATGAGGGTGAAACACAGACATTAAAAAAAGAATTGCCTACATACTAGCACCACACTTCATATGACTCCTGAATTAATGAAATGTATCAGACTTCATAGAGAAAAATGATGTGCTGATAAGCCAATTCTTGTAATAAAAACAAGAGGAATTTAAGTCAATCTGCTCTAGATACTATGAAAAGTCAGACAGGAATACTATAGAGATAAGAAATTATAAATCCTGGCTCGGTGCCTGTGGCTCAACTGGCTAGGGTGCCAGCCACGTACACCTGAGCTGGTGGGTTCGAATCCAGCCCGGGCCTGCCAAACAACAATGACTGCTGCAACCAAAAAATGTCTGGGCGTTGTGGCGGGTGCCTTTAATCCCAGCTACTTGGGAGGCGGAGGCAGGAGACTCGCTTGAGCCCAGGAGTTGGAGGTTGCTGTGAGCTGTGATGGCACAGCACTCTATCCAGGGTGACAGCTTGAGGCCCTGCCTCAAAAAAAAATAAGAAATTATAAATCCTATAATTCATTGAAAAGCCAAAAGCATTTTAAAATCTCTGAAGAATAAATGGATAAAAAACAATGTTCAGATTAAGAATAATTAAAAAGTAATGCTCCCGACTCAGTGCCCATAACTCAGTGGATAGGGCACCAGCCACATACAGTGAGGCAGGCAGGTTCAAACTTGGCCAGGGCCTGCTAAACAACAGTGACACCTGCAACAAAAAAATAGCTGGGAGTTGGGGTGGGCGCCTGTAGTCCCAGCTACTTGGGAGGCTGAGACAAGAAAATCAATTAAGTCTAAGCATTTGAGGTTGCTGTGAGCTGTGACACCTCAACACTCAGGCCAGACATAACGGCTCATGACTGTAATTGCAGCACACTGGGAAGTTGAGGGGGATAGATCACCTCAGCTCACAAGTTCAAGATAAGCCTGAGCCAGAGCGAGATCCCATCTCTAAAAATAGCCAGGCCTTGTGTAGGCACCTCTGGTCCCAGCTACTCAGGAGGCTGAGGCAAGATAATCACTGGAGCCCAAGAATCTGAGGTTCCTGTCAGCTATGATGCTATGGCACTCTACCTGAGGTGATAAAGTGAGACTCTGTCTCAAAAATAAATAAATAAATAAACAAATAAATAAATAAAAATAAAAAGTAATGCTCCCATAAGTATCTGATCTGGTGACACACAAAATATTCTAATCCCAATGTAATGATTTATGCACCTAAAAATATAATACGCCTCTGATAACTACAAAGAATCCATCTGATACTTAATTTTAAATCTTGTGCTAAATCTGATGTCCAGTTGGATAAAGTTCCCTTTAGAATATTAACATCTGTTCTGAGTAGTATGTCTAGACATGTATTTTGTTGCACGCGGATCTCATCTAGTCATAGGAAAACCATTCTGGGACTGATGCAAGTTGATCAAATTCCTAAGTGGCATTAACTTTCCATCATCAATGTAATGAACATTACACAAAAGCAAAATTACAGAAAACCTCTAGTAAATAGAACTACCACCAATATAAAGTAATGTTAATGATAGTGAAAATTTTAATATATTAAAATGACAAGTAGATTACAAAAATGAGAACATAGCTTAAATGACACATCTGATGATTGACTCATTAAACCCTGGCAGTAAAAATACATGTGTCAAAGAATAATCAACTCAGTCTTTGTGCAGTGGCTCACACCTGTAATCCTAGCACTCTGGGAGGTTGAGGTGGGTGGATTACTTGAGCTCAGGAGTTCAAGATCAGCCTGAGAAAGAATGAGACCCCAATCTCTACTAAAAATGAAAAAACTGAGGCAAAAGGATCACTTGAGCCCAAGAGTTTGACGTTGCTGTGAGCTATAATGCCACAGCACTCTAACAAGGGCAACAAGCGAGACTCTGTTTCCATTAAAAAAAAAAAAAAAAGAGTAATCCATAACAAAAAAATTCCATATATTATTATCATTACAGTAAAAATCCTCAAACATTTGGTAAGAAAGTGAGATTGTTTAATTTTTTAGATCCTTAGATACAAGTTACAAAGAAATGGGAGAGAATAGTTTTGGAACCCATCTGAATGAAGCATGGGGAAGAGTACTAACATTACCTGTCTATACTACAATCAGTATTAAGAATTGCAAGGAATGACAAGGGAAAGAGGCAGGTGGGGGTGGGAGCAAGAGACAGCCAAAATGCTTGGAAATGACAACTGGCATAAAGCTCCACCAGGAAATTCTAAGCCATTAGTCAGGGACCTTAACTCAATACAACAGGCAAAATAGCCTGGACCGACTCTTAGAAGTATCAGCAAAACACATTATCAAATTCAACTGATGAGAACATCATACAAATGAATAGCAAGGTGATAGGTACAGAGTAGCTCGGTGAACTAGTCTTTCCCCTTTTTTTTTTTTTTTAAGAGACAGAGTCTCAGGTTGCATCAGGTTGGAGTCCCATGGTGTTAGCCTACTTCATAGCAACCTCAAATTCTTGGGCTCAAGTGATCCTCTGGCCTCAGCTTCCTGAATAGCTGGGACTACAGGTGCCCACCATAATGCCCAGCTAATTTTTCTATTTTTAATAGAGATAGAGTCTCGCTCTTGCTCAGGCTGGTCTCAAACTCCTGAGCTCAAGTGGAACTCCTCCTGCCTTGGCCTTCCAGAGTGCTAGAATTACAGGTGTGGGCTACTGTAACCAGCCACCACTTTTGTGTTATGCTTGAAATTTTTATTTAAAAGTAAGTATTCTTGGACCAAGTGGTACTTATCCAGTAAATGTATGGCTGTCTAAACATTTGAAAAACAATCAATGTAATTCACTGTATTAACAGACTGAAGAAAAATCATATGATCATCTCTAGATGCATAAAAAGCACTTGACAAAATTCAGCATCCATTGATGATTTTTCTAAAAACTCTCAGCAAACTAGGAACTTCCTTAACCTGATAAAGAACACCTAAAAAAATCCTACAACTGGCTTGGTGCCCATAGTTCAGTGGTTAGGGCACTGGCCACATACACTGAGGCTGGTGGGTTCAAACCCAGCCCCGGCCTGCTAAACAACAATGACAACTTCAACAAAAAAAACAGTGAGATGCTTTGGCAGGCACCTGTAGTCCCAACTACTCAGGAGACTGAGGCAAGAGAATCGCTTAAACCCAAGAGTTTGAAGTTGCTGTGAGCTGTGACACTATAGCACTCTACAGAGGACAACATAGTGAGACACTGTCTCAAAAAAAAAAAAACCCAAATCCTACAACTAACACAATGCTTATGGTAAATGACTTGACTGTATTCTCCCTACTATTGTCTACTCTCATCCCTTCTATTCAAAATTGTAATGTCATAGCCAGGCACAGTGGCACACACCTGTAGTCCCATGTAGTCCCAGCTATTCAGGAGGCTAAAGTGGGAAGCTTGGTTGAGCCCAGAAGTTTGAATTCAGCCTGAGCGAAATAGCACGACCTCATTTCTCAACTTTTTTTTTAATTGTAATGGAGGTTATACCCAATTCAAAAATGTAAAAAAATAAATAAATAAATAAAAGATATGACTAGAAAGAGAGATATAAAACTATTTTTATACCCTGACGACATGATAGCCCATGTAGAAAATCCCAAGGAATCTACAGGAAAAGCTAATAGTTTTCATAAGTCAGTTTAGCAAGGTTCCAGGATACAAGGTCAACATATGAAAATCATTGTATTTCTATATTGTTGTAATGGATCATTGAAACTAAATTTAAATTTAAAAAAACAGCAACATTTACAACAGCATTCAAAAAATAAAATACTTAAATATAAATCTAACAAAATATGTACAGAAACAAAATGTTGAAAATTACACATCCCTTATAAAAGAAATCAAATAATACTTAAATAAATGGAAAGATACAACAGGTGCCCAGATGGGAAAACTCAATATTATTAAGATATTAACTCTATCCAAATGGATCTAGAGAATCAATACAATCACAAACAAAATCCCAGCAAATATTTTTGTAGAAATTTATAAACTGATTCTAAAATGTATATGGAAAGAAAGCTGAATGTAGTGGCTATAATCATGCCTATAATCTCAGCACTCTGGGAGGCTGAGGCAGGAGGACTGCATAAGGTCAGAAGTTTGAGAACAGCCTGAGCAAGAGAGAGACTCCGTCTCTACTAAAAATAGAAAAATTAGCCAGGCGTCATGGCAACTGCCTACTCAGGAGGCTGAGACAGAAGGTTCACTTAAGCCCAGGAATTTGAGGTTGCAGTGAGCTATGATGACACCACTGCCTTCTACCCAGTGCAAGAAAAAAATAAAGTAAAATAAAATAAAATTTGTATGGAAAGAAAAAGAAACTAGAATACCCAAAACAATTTTGAAAAAGAAGAAAAAGTTAAGGAATCACACTACTTGTTTCAGCATTTATATTAAAGCTACAGGAATCGAAATTGTGTGATATTGGCTAAAGGACAGATGCACAGATCAATGAATCAGAATACAGTATACATAAATAAACCGATAAATATGAGGTCAAATGATTTTCAACAAAAGTACAAAGGCAATTCAACAGAGAAACAACAGACTTAGTAACAAATGGTGCTGGGAAAACTAGACATCTGTATGCAAAAAAGGAAATTAAACTCAATCCAAACAAAATAATATATACAAGTTAATTCAAAATGGATCACAGACCTAAATGAGAAATCTAAAATTATAAAACTTTTAGAGGAAGACACAGGAGAAAAATCTTTGTGACCTTGGTTTAGGCAAAGATTTCTTGGATGTAACTCCAAGACTATAAGCTATATAAGGAAAAATTGTATAGAAACTGGAACTCATCAAATGAAAAAAACTTCTGCTTTCTAAGAGACTTTTAAGAGACTGAAAAAATAAGCTACAGCCTGGAAAATATTTAGAAAATACATATCTGAGAGAAGACTTACATTTAAAATATATAAATAATTAAAATTCAATAATAAGAAAACAAAAAACACAACCAAAAATTTAACAAAAGATTTAACAGACATTTCACCAAAGAAGGAATACAAATGCCTAATAGGCATGTGAAATAATGCTCAGCATCGTTAGCCATTAAGGAAGCAAGAATGACTAACATAATTCTACACATCCACTATGATGTCTATAATTGCATTTTTTTTGAGACAGGGCCTCACTCTATCAGCTAGGATAGAGTGCAGTAAACAATCATAGCTTACTGTAGCCCTGGAATCCTGGGCTCAAGCCATCCTCCCACCTCAGTCTCTGATTAACTGGAACTAGAGGCAGGCATCATTATGCTTGGTGAATTTTTTAAATTTTTAGTGTAGAGATAGAGTATTGAGAGTAATGAATATTGCACTACAATATTTCTGTGAAAAATGTAGAACAAACAACATAATTTTGCAGATAAGGAACAGTCCTAATAGAAAGTGGTGAAACTTGCTTTGGTTGTAGCACCATTTTCATTTGTTATTTTTGTGAAGAAATGCAGCTGCAATGAGATACTTTATTTTAAATTTTCATTTTTTTTTCTCATTTCCTTAGTGCTGGGAACATTGTGATGAATGCTTAATCTGGTAATGTCGACATATAGTGTGTATTATTCTCCAGTGTTCATTTCATTATATAATAAACAATGTTTGGGCAGTCTAATTCAATAATAAAATAATCTAAACTCCACCATGCCCTAAAAGCACTAAATTCAAACTCCTTTGTTCTCTCTTTTATTCTTTTTTTGACATAATGTGCATGTATTCATAATAAGAAATAAAATGCTGTGGTATAGCAAGTAATACAATTGGCACTCAATGCACTGTCAAGTCATAATAGTATAACTATGCTTTGTAGAATGGCAAGCAACAGTGCAAAGCAATGAGGGCACCACAATTTGGCTCTGTCACAGAGTTAATTTTGACTCAATTAACTCTTTTGTAGGGGGAAAGCATCCATGAACAATACATAAATGAATAAATGTGGATGTACTCTAATAAAACTTTACTTACAGACACAGAAATTTGAATTTCATATGATTTTCATGTTTCTAAATATTATTCTTCTTTTGACTTTTTTCAACCATGTAAAAATGTAAAAACCATTCTTAGATTACAGCCATATGAAAGCAGGTGGCAAGCTGGTTTTGGCCTATAGGCAGTCGACCAATTTCCAACTCCTGCCACACACACATGAAGATTCTTAGGATAACTACAGGTATATCATGCAGTCTTCAGAAGGCTTTTTTATAATTGGAATGGCATCTTCAACCACAGTATACTTAGAATGTTGTTGATGCTCATAATAATGTAGTCTTCTTTGGGCATATCAAAAAAGGTACACTACTAATTATCTAGATATTTCACTTTAATTTTTAATTGCAAAATAATTGTCATAATATGAAAGAGAAGGAAAATCCACTAACCCATTTTCTAAAAACATATATTTTAGTTAAGATTCAGAGTAACAAAAAGTATATATAAATGAGTATCAATATTTATGTACATATAAAACATAAATCTATAAATACGCAACCACAACAATGTCAAGATTCCACATTCATATTTTTAAAATTGAAATATGTATATTTTTTCTTTTTTTAAAGAGGAATTAATAGGTCAAAGAAAACTTATCTAGCTTCAAGACTAGAAGTATGAAAGTCTTTATTGCCAAGTGTGTCAATGTGCTATCTCAGTTTTAGAAGTAATTTAAATTATTTTTTCTGAGTCTCAAGCTGTCACCCTGGGTAGAGTGCTGTGGCATCATAGCTCACAGCAACCTCCAACTCTTGGGTTCAAGCAATCCTCTTGCCTCAGTTTTTCTATTTTTAGTAGAGACAGGATGTCGCTTTTTGCTCAACCTGGTCTTGAACCCAAGAGCTCAAGCGATTCACTTGCCTCAGCCTCCCAGAGTGTCAAATTATTTTTTAATTGAGACAGAGTCTCACTTTGTCACCATTGGTAAAGTGCTGTGGAGTCATAGCTCACCGCAACCTCAAACCCTTGGGCTCAAATGATCCTCTTGCCTCAGCCTCCCAATAGCTGTCACAATGCCTGGCTAGTCTTTTAGAAATAGGGTCTTACTCTTACTCAGGCTGGTCTCAAACAACTGAGCTGAGGCAATCCATCCTCCTAAGCCTCCCAGAGTGCTAGGATTACAGGTGTGAGCCACCATACATGGCCTAGAAGTAATTTAAATTTCCTAGCAGAATTCTAGTCAATGGCATTTGACTTCAATTTTCAAAGAGTTACTTACTTTAATGTGATGTACACCATTCACTTTTCCAATTTGTTGCTCAATTGTCCAAACACAGGAATGGCAAGTCATCCCATCCACAGTGATGGTAACAGAATTCACACCCATACTTGGATCCATATTGATTTCTTCTTTACATTCCTATTAGAAACAATAAGCTCATTAAAATTCAGCTAAGAAAATAATCTTTCCTTGAATTTTCTCCCACCTCACCAGTTAAAAAAGTGTCAATAATATAATATGATCAGTATCATTTTCTACTTGCCTAGGGAAAAGTTTTTGTCACCTTTGATGTGGTAAAGGAAAGTTGTTTCTATGGCTGTGCTAACAAAAATCTGGAGCTGGGCACAATGGCTCACAACTATAATCCTAGCACTCTGGAAGGCCGAGGTGGGTGGATTGGCTGAGCTCAGGAATATGAGAGCAGACCAAGCAAGAGTAAGACTCCATCTCTACTACAAATAGAAAAATTAGGCAGGCGCTATGGCAGGCGCCTATAGTCCCAGCTACTCAAGAGACTGAGGCAAGAAGATCGCTGGAGCCCAAGATTTTGAAGTTACTGTGAGCTATGACATCATGGTACTCTACCACAGGTGACAAAGTAAGACTCTGTCTCTATATAAATAAATATAAAAGTAATTACCCTTCATGGAGGACATACCTGATTACTAAAATTCTCCCCTACACAATCTCATTGAATATTTGGAAGTAGATGTAATTAAGAACTAAGCAAAAATAACAAACATCCTTACAACAGCCAACAAGATCCATCTTGCCCCCATCAAGTTTACCTGTATGACCACCCCCCTTTACCATTCACCATCCCCCTCTCTGTGCCAACTGTACTGGCCTCCTGGCTGTTCCTCTTGCCACCTCACGGCCTTGGTTTTAGCTATTCCCTCGGTTTGGAATTTTCTTCCTCCAGATATCTGCTAGGCTAACTTACTTGACTCCTTTGCTCAAATTTAACCTTCTTTTTCTTTTTTTTTTTCAATAATTTTATTAAATCATAATTGTGTACATTGGTGCAATCATAGGGCAGAATGTGCTTCATATACAATCAGAAACATTTTGATCGTACTGTGAGAGATAGCCCTCATAGCATTTTCTTAATCACTATATAA